>PYAF01005723.1:710628-739835 GCA_007407185.1 Glycine tomentella
ATCCCATTACTGATATTCAAGAGATACCTATTCTATTCCAAGGGTTTTATCCAGTTACTCATATATTAATAATAATATCGAGACAAAATATGAAACAAGATAAAGAGCGCTTATAATTTATTCATGACAACATTGAAAAGTACATGTACGTCCTAATCTAATGAAAAGATTGTCTCTAGGACATCCATATACTAACAGTATATTAGCATTATTGTTTTCTTTGACCATTACAATTCATAGTAACTTTTTATTGTATTGTGAAACTATTTTCCTGTATTGGTCTGTTTTTAAATTTGTAGGTTCGGGTAATATTTCAAAAATAGATAATATATTAAAAGAAACTACAAAAATCAACATCAATTTTTATTGGAAACTGATGTTGATGTTGATTAATCAAAATCAGTTTTTAGTAAATATTAATGTTGTTTAGCATTAAATAACATCTGTTTTCAATAAAAATTGATGTTGATTCACAAAAAATAATCACAAAAAACATCAAATTTCATTGAAAACTGATGCTGATTCATAAAACAACAGTTTTCAGTAAAAACTGATGTTGATTCACAAAAAACAACATCATTTTTTGCTAAAAACTGATGTTGATTCACAAAAACATCGATTTTTGCTAAAAATTGATGTTGTATATTTTTGTTAACATCGGTTTTTTAAAACTGATGTTAATGTTGATACTTTTAACATCACTGTTTTCAACATCGTGTAAAAAATTATGTTAAAAGCCTATTTTCTAGTAGTGCACTCACATTCTGTTGAAACTGAATGTTGCTAGTTGTCATTTGCTTCATAAAGTCCTCCAAGGAAAGTCCAAAACTGCTTTGCACAGGTGGTGCAAATGTAGGTGCAAATTGTTGTAATTGTTGTTGTTGTCTGAACGAGGGAGCTTTGTATTTGCTGATGGAGGGTTGATATTGTTGTTGTTTGAATGATTGCAGTTGTTGTGTTTGCTGCTGTTATTGTGGACCAGAACAATTTGATAATGACTGTTGAATCACTACAAAACAAATAAAACTAAGATAATTTTGTAGCACATGGTTAACGTAGGTCGACTCAGAGATACAAATAGTTTGCAGAAAGTGAACAAAAATTGCAGAAACACAAACAAGAATTGAAGAAAAATGCAGAATTGATAGAAGATGTTGTAAAACAGATTCAAGAATATGAATCCAATTCACCAAACCAAGAAATGAAAATTATCATAGTTCTTAGATAATGATCATATTGTGAAAGTTCATTCAATATCATTAAAAGCAGTTCAATCGATTTAACTCCTAAATCCATTGAAATCACAAACCGGATTGAAATAACATCCAAACAATCTATGATTAAAATTCAAAATTAGGAAATAAATCTATAATCTAATTTTTTTCAATCCAAAACATATTCATAATCATGAAAATCGAAAAGAGGATAGAAGAAGATGATGAACATTCACACAGAAATTAGAATATCAAAGAACTCAAATTCTCCTTGTTTGGACTGGATCCTTGGGTTGATTGAATGTTTAGCCTTCCATGATCATCATCAGTGGAAGACCCACAAAATTTGTGTAAGAAAATAGAAGAACCAAGATTAAAGGAAGAAGAAAAATAAAGAACAATGAAGAACATTTGAGAGAAAAAGAGAGAAAAGATTTTAATTTTGAAAACTTGCACAAGAAGCTATAAATTCTATATTTGTGTCCTTAAATAAATCCTAGCTACACTAATATATAGTGAATGAATAGAATGAAGGCATGGGCTCTGATTAGGCCCATCTAAACTAACTAATTATGCTAATTATCTCAATCAAAACCCAAACTCGCAGCCCAAAACTCAAGTACAAAGGTTCTGACTTCCAAGCCTAATTTGACCCTCAAACCGGTAGAATTAGCCCAAGCTTATTTCTTACAAAATTATAACCCTTTTCCTTATCTTTCCAGGGACTACTCATATGATCCATTTGGAGTTCTGTAGAATCCTCTAGGTCCTGCCCAAGGAAGATAGTTTTCAAGTAAGCACAAAATCTGAAAATAAGCAACAATTATCAATTAAGCCTAATTATTTGGCTAAGACCAAAATTGAGTTAAAGTGAGAAAATAAGAATCCAAGAGAAGTCAAATAAGCTAAGAAGAATAGAAAAATACTAAATTAAAAATTCTCAATCAGCATAGGCTAGTGACATTCCTTCAGCATGAAGTTATCAACTCGACCGAGCTAGCCATCACTCGCCTGGGCAAGTTGGTCTGGCACCCCTTGGATCATTTCATTTAAAAGCCATGCACAACAGCATAAACAAAGATAGAAATCAGGGGAGTGCAGAAACCAGAGGAAGAAACACAGAGTTAGGAGAGAGGAGAGAAAAAATGGAGTTGGAGCTGCAGAGAAGTGATTGTGGATCGCATCCTTCATCATTTCTTCTATTGATCTTGTGCTCTACACACTGATCGGCTAGTTTCTCTAAAGGATTGGATGTATCTTCACACCCTTATGTATCTCTTTTGATATATATATATATACATATATATATATATACACACACACACATATATATATATATGAATCTTTTCTAATCATTATTGTTGATTTCATTTTGTTCATAATGCTTGATTCTATTTGATCACTAGTTTCATGAAATTGGATTTTAAGTTTGACTGAAAAGTACTCTTATAATTTGAACATAATGAATTTATTCTTTACGTTACGTTGTTAGGAATAGAGCATAACATTTTGATTGCAAATAGCACGAGATTATGATTGTAACGTTGGAATATTTATTTCATATGTGAGGAATCGATATTCAGTAACTATTCTTAGGATTCTCGAATGCGATGGATCAATTCGGGATGATTTAATGTGTGCATCAGTGATGCTAGAAAATTATTCATATGTATTAATATTATTTGGATACTGAAGGTATGAACGATGAAATTCGATCTTACGTTTCTCAAATTAATTAAATTCATTTCACTTGTTTTTGTAATTTTACGCATTTCTGACACACTAATTTCGTTATTTTTGTTATTTTCGCTACTTTCGTTATTTCCGTTAAACCCATGAGATTTCGATCAAATTTGATGTACATAATCATTGAACTGTTTACTTTTATCTAGAGAAATTAACTAACTCAAGTCCTGTGGAGATGATCTCTTTTATAAAATCTGTAACTTGCGACAACATTGGTAAGCTTGCCAAAGTTCTAACAGGGCCTCATTAAATACAATTTAAAAGCCTAGAAAAAACCACTCATACTCTTTTATAAAATCCAAGAAATCAGGGCAACAGTCTACCTTCACAATCATTGCAAGAAATCTAAAGATATCTCTCAAGAAAACCTCTATGAAACCCTAATATTTTTCTTTGCTCACCATGTCTAACTCCAACGAAAACACTTCCCTTACCACCACCACCATCACCACAGACACCACTACCATCCACACTGATGGAGAACCTACTTTTTGTAGTGACCTAAGTTATTTTTAGATAATTTTTATTACTGTTTCCTTTTAAAAAACATATATTAATAAAAATTTGAAAACTTATAAATTATAGAAGTTGTTAGACTAATATATATTATATGTAGCCATAGTCCTTGATACAAAAGTCATTCTTATCAGTTACCAAGTTTTAATACAACATAGCACTAGAACATAAACTAATAAGAAAGGCCTTACTCATCCTAGTTATGATTTTTATTTATTTACAAAAACCTACAACCCATTTCTTTATTTCAAAAATTTCCTTCAATGTTTTCTTCATCACTAGCCAAATTAATTGGCACCATTGGTGGGTTGAGATATGCAGGAGCAAACTATACAAATTGGTTATTCGGGTTGGATAGACCATTCAGGACAGATACTGCGAAGTGGGTTCCAAAGTAAATATACACACGAATGATTGGGTGCATAGTTACAACATAGCAGTTCCTTTCCTCATCTATATACCAACCCAAGTCTAACGCGTTAAGGAAGATGATTATTGAAGGCATCTAAAAAAAATGAAACATGAAACAAATCTAGTGAGAAATAAAATTTCTTAATAGGAAAAACTAAACCATCAACACATTAATACGTTAGTAAATCATCAATATATTCAAATAATTTCATACAATAAATAATTATGCAACTACATGTATGTATGAAATGAATTTTCCAAGGTGCACATGGCCTCTACATATCGTACTGTATGTAGCTACACCTCGTACTGGATGCAGAAATGCTACGATCGTCTTACGCTAGTCATGCATGTCATTCCATGTATTTGCACCTGGTCCCTACATCTCGTACTGGATGTAGTATCAGATTCTATTTCACAAATCTCGTACTGGACTCGAAAACATGAATCAACATATCATCACTTCAAATCCATCATTTTTATCAATAATAAAATCCATGAGCAAATACATACAGTCTCATGAAAAATATTTTCATCATAAAATCATACGTACCAAAAGTATGGTTAAACTACCATACCTTATTCAAGCAAAATCTTACCAACTTAGGCATGACAAATGAATATCCTCAAGCTACAGAAAAATCATGTTAGAATTCTAACTAATAAAACACAATATATCCTTCAATTAATATCTAATTCCTTTAGACTTTCTTCAAGAAAATATTAGAACTTAGTCTGTATACTAATCTCCTTTCACCTACCACCCTACTACTTAATTCTTAATTTGTTGAACCACTTAAGTATTTTAAACCATTTATCTACATACAATTCAACCTCTACTTCTTACAATCAATTCAAAACAGTCTCATAATAAAAATATGAACAAACAACCCAAATATCAGCAAAATCAATTACAAAGATCATCAAATGTAATTCCAAACATCACTAATATTTCAACATATAAATCATCAACCTATGCTATGGTTAAATCAACATTTTCACATCATAAAATAACCTTCAATGATATGATATTCCAACATAAATAATAAACCATAAATCTGCACATTTAAACATATAGGTTAGTCCAAATAAATTTTTAACTAGAGATTGAAGCCTAGCCTACCTCAATAGAATTTGGTTTTGAAATGGAATGGATTAAGGGGTTGTCTCTCTTGTAAATCCTCTAAAGAGTGAAGTCTTGAAAGGAGGTAGAAAGTGAAAAACTTGGTGCTATGACAAACAAGTAGCCGTGGAATGTGTTTTGGGCCAGCAAGCTATACATGCAAAATTTTTGGAACATCAAAGCTATTTATACTAATTTAATTGGTTAAGTTTTAAGTGATCTATTAATCCTAAAATCTTATCTTACCTTGATTTTCTTGGTCAAGATTCCATTTAATCATTGACTTTGGGGCAGCTGGCCTTCCACGTGGAAATGAATGGGCAAAAGGGAATGTATTTGCTTGGCTTAGGTGATTACACATGCACACAAAGCCTTATTTAATCTTTTCACTTCACCCAGCAAAATGTTTTACAGCAGCCTATACACCAAGCTTTGCTTTTGGCTTATTGTTTTGGTGCATGATTTGTCTTATTGGAGGACTCTTGTGCACGTGGAATGGTCTTGGCCTGAGGAAACCTTTGATTGGTCAAATTTTGGGCTGAAGATTTTATTCCTTGGGCAAAAATTCCAGGAGTTACAAGTTGTGCCCAATCCAAAATTTTCAAATAGCTAGAAACACTTAACCTGAGGTGGTTCTTTCTTAGTATATTCTATACCAATATACTAATCCATAAATTCTCATCTTTTAGTATGTTAAACAAAACTTCCTAAGATTTTTAAAAAGGTATCACATGTCTTATTTGGAGTTATAAAACTCTAGCTATAACATTTTTAAACTAGATTCCAAAACTACCAGCAAGCTGAAAATTTTCACACAGGCATCTCTTAATGTTTTAGTGGCTTCAAGCAGTACACAAACTATATTTATCTAAAATTTTTATATGTTATAATAGAAATCTAGATATTTAATTCCATAAATCCTAAACCTAATTTGAATAAGAATTGAGAGTAATAAATTTTTCAATTCGGGTGGCAGTAATAGACAGTTTTGGGCAGTTTATGTTCAAATAAATTCTATCATATTCTTCTTGTATCCAATTATCATCACACTTCCATAATTCAATCATAAATATAAACTCAAGATATAATTTTGAGGATGTTACACTTTTCACATTGAACACTTCTTTGACATCAGTATGCTGGAAGGTCTTGGCCTCAACATACAGCGTACTCTGCTTCTCTACGAAATTCGTGGCTATTTTAATGACCCACAACTGATATACCTAGAACTCATCAGAATGTTCTGGAGGAACGATCAACTTAAGGACTGGAAGACCATCGTGTCCAAGGTTCTTTGAAAAAGTAGTGATGTCCATAGAGTCCATTGCACAAGTCACTGGGTGCATCAAGGAAGTAAGCAAGTACCAAGAAGACTGAGAGAAGACCTATGAGAGCCATGTCCCAAAAGCTCTCTATAGGAAGAACGTTAAGGAGAAAGATGGGAAGAAGAAGGTTCTACATAACCTTCTATGTGATATGGCCAAAATCTAGTCAAACATCACTCAGATGAGCTTCATGCACAAAGTAGGTTCAAAAGACTTTGTGTTTAACATACACAAATTTGTGCTCTATCATCTGATGGATGAGATTCCATTCAACCTTCCACACAATGTCTACATCAACATACTAAGGAACATGAAGAACCTGGGAGGAGTGGACAACATCTACTATGTTGCCCTCATCAATAAAATCCTCTGGGAACACCAAGTTTTCCATGTCTTTGAAAGACTAGACAAGGACTCCTAGCATTCCATCATCAATAAGGGAACTTTCATTGCCAAACAGCAACACTTCAGTGCTATCAACCTAGAGGAAATGAAAGTTGACATTAGGAGGAACAAGCTCATCCCTCTAGTAGATTAAGTCGATATCTAACAAAGGAGGCAGAAGAAGTTGGCCAGGATTGTTGCTAATGAAGACAAAGCTTTGGAGACCTTTGGACTTGCTAAAAAGGTTGAAAGGATCCTTAGAAAGCAGCAGGGAAAAGTCCAGACCAGGAAGCAAGCTAGGCAATAAGAAGAAAAGGAAGAGATCACCTTAAAGGATCAACAAATGAATAAAAATCATGAGGAGTCCATCCCTTCTTATCCAGTCCAGTCTCAATGGACTCATCCACAAACCACTCCAGTAAGAAGAAGTCAAAGATGGATTACTAAGCAAGCTACAAAGGCTCAGAAGCTGAGTCATATGAGTAAAACAGAGGACGAAGGCCCTATAATAATCCCAAGGAAGAGAAAAGTTGAACAAGAAGAACTTGTTACCTAGAAGAAGCAGAGGTATGATCAGCCAATCATTCCCTCCTCTTTTCTTAAGAAGAAGAAGACAAGAGTTGGACATAAGTCCCTAACACTAAAGGAACCCATCAAGATCCCATCCTCTGACGGCTCTAGTTCGTATAATAGTGAGGTAACCCCAACTCCCACTCCACAACCATCCAGTCTACCAACAGGGCTAAACAAGAAGCCTCTACTCCAATCAACACATCCAAGTCTCCATTGCTTGGATCCACATGGAGAAGAAGCTGGAGACCCTAGGTCCAACAAACCAAGGAAGAGATTGCTCACAAAAAGTTTCCAATTGCCTTCCTCACATCTGCTCTAAGAGTGAGATTGTCCAACGACCACATATGGAACCCATCCACAAACAACATGAGGTATTAATTCCACCTCAATGGACACGGTATGAGTATGTCCATACTCCATGTGCTGAATATGTGGCTCTACCCCCAGATGGCATGGTGGCTCTAAAACCTATCTTGGACGAGACCAATGTATCTCAACTTGACTAGAATGAGTCCTTAGTGATTACCTAATGATACTAACAGAACCACTCATCCATAACCTACACTAGTCAAGTAGAAGCAGAAGCAAGTAACCACTTCCAGTCATCCATATGAAAAAGTGTAATGACTCGCCTCGTTGTTACGATATCACTACTCTAAATGCGTAAATTTCAATTTTAAATGAAAACTATATTAATTTGATTATGAAAATGAGGGTAACTTTTTTGCGATAATAATTTACCAGACAGCGCACCAATGCGCAAATAAATAAATACGCACACACACACACATATTAAACCATTATATATCATTCACATGTCAGAACATAATTCAATTTTTACATGTATTTAAGCCTGGGATTTACATGCCTAATTAAAAAAAATTAAGGAACCAACTAAGAAAGAATTAATAACAAAATACAACTCTCTTCCAAAATAAATTCCAACATTATTACGTCGACTTGGTGGCTCCAACAAAAGAATCTCTTTCTAACATCAACTACTGCTTCTTATATGCTCCCACGAACAAAGGTTTGCAATCATCATAGGTACCAACCACACGGTACAAAATTGCATTGGTGAGTTTATTGTGCAAGATCAACAAAAATCCAGATGACAATGATTAACAAGAAAACAATAATAATAATAATAATCGATTACATGAGTTAAAATAATCGATTACATTGATGAAATAATCGATTACAGTTAGTTAAGTCTGTTTTTTTAAATAGAACAGCTTGCACTGGTTTGAAAAAAAAAAGATACATTGTGAAGTTTTCGAACAAGCACTTAGAAAATCACCTTCAAGAGTTCATAATACAAAAAGAAAGAGGGAGATTAGAAAATCAAAAGGATTCTAAGAGTCATGGGGTTTGTCATGTTATGAAGTCATTGTCTACATAATGCAAAGTTTTGTTCAAGCTTTCTGATTAAAGAAGTCATCAAGAAAGATCATTTGCATACATTCTCAGTCTGGTTAGATCATTCATTTTATTGAATTCACTGAGGAATGAGAGTTGATATCTTTCTTGAACTATAAGCTTGGTTATTGTTGATATTTGTTTTGTATTTGTTGTTGAATGTTCTTGTTCTGCTCAAAGAGAACAGAAATGTCCAACAAGTGATGTTGGATGATTTTATATAGGATCAGGCTCTCTCTCTCTTAAGGAGCTTATGAAATTGAAGCAACTTAAGGAAGAAGAAGATCACAGCAGCAGCAGTAACTCACAACACGATTTGGCGTGCAGTGTGTGCCGTGTGAATGGAAAGAGAGAGTCAGGATTATGTGTACCTTTCACCATGGTGCATGCTTTATTTATAGGAGTCTAACCTGGACCTTGATGATTGACGGTTGAAGCCCACTATCTTTTACCAGGATATTCGGAGATATGGATAACTGAAAGGTAGCGGTTATGATAACATATCTTCTATCTCTGGTGGTTATGATAATAGGTTATTGGAAATTTGAATATTTGAATTCATAGGAGAAAGGATAATATATCTTTTATCCATAACAGATGCCCCTCGGCCCGGTTATCTAGTATTCTGGGTGACCGGGATGTATCAGTAATGAAACCGATCAATGTTTAGAGAATCCGAGCCGAGGTAATCGACCTCCGAGGTAAATTTCGTATTAGCCTTTTGCCAAGGTAATCGACCTCCAAGGTAAAATTTGTATTTGCCCCTTGTCGAGGTAATCAACCTGTCTGACAGTTTTCACAAGTCATGTCCAACTAATGTCACTGCCGAGCTATCTCTTGTCTCTTCAAAATAGCCTGAAAAGCTATGAACATCGAGAAATGGAATGACTTCTCTTTCTCAACTGCTATGTGTCTTGTCGATTAAAACCTGCCATTTCTTTACACGCTTTAATCATTTCCTTTTTGTGATAATGACATTTCTGCCCCTTCCATGACTTTCCACATCCATCAGTTATTACTCACATCTTTTTGAATTCTGGCGGTTACTCTTTTTGTTTAATGCGCCTTTTCTGTTTTATTTCATTCTGGTGCCTTATTTCATTTTTGCCTTTGCAACTTCTGCATTCTCACTTTCTCCTGCGTCTCATCTGAACCCTTCATTCTTCGTTGTCGCTTCTCCTTCCATCAACCTCTACTCATTCCAGGTACTTTTCCCTCTGCACTCTGATTTACAGTCGTTTTAATTTCTTGTTTTTCATTCTATTCCGCATAACAACATTTTCTTGCATATTCTTTTCGTTTCCCGTAGTTTCCAATTCCTGTGCATTCTCCATATTTCTGTGAATTTCCAGTATACCATGAAATACACACCTGAGGAAGAAGAGAAAATCCGCAGAACGATTTCCCCTCGTTCTGCATTCTAGTTCTTTGGTGTCCCCCTTTCTGAAGAGGAGAAGAAAAAATCCCTGCATCGGGTTTCTTCTAACCCTGGCAGTTCAAAAGCCCCTATTCCCAAACCCCCCAATCCTTCCAGATTAGGGTCCTCTAGGTTAGGGTCATCGTCACATCAAAGGTCTGCAATACTTTCCTCAGAGTCTAGGGTACCCCACAGGGCTCCCGTTCTTTCAAGTAATGCCCCTTCAGTCAGTTCTGGAAACAGCCGCATGCCCGAGCCACAGTTTGAAATCCGATACGAACACTGTTCGAAATGTGTTGATGAATTTTTATATTTAGCCAGTAGGGATTTTAATAAACAGGCCGATGCCCTACTGGATCAGTGCCGACATAATCCCATAATGGTTCCTAAACCCCTCCCAAAAGAGACCAATATACCAATGAGCAGGTTAGATGGTAGGGTCGATGTGCCGATTACTGTTGAAGATTCCGCCGTACCGACTCCGACCTCGTCACATCTTAGCCCCTTGGTGGTTCATCCTCCAGGTACTTTACTAATTGTTGTTTTCTTTATTATAGTAGGTAATTATGGACTCATCTCGTACAGGAATTTAAGGAATCCGCGACCGGGTCTCAATCTCAAACTCCTTCTCCTGCTTTAATAGGTAGGTTCCCCTGGGTTACCCACGAGGTGTTACGACACACCTCGGTGCTGGATTCCGAGAGCCTTGCTTTACTCCCCCTCGGGGTTTAAGAAGGCTTTCATGTCTGTCTTCCTCGCCCGGGTGAGCCTATTTGCTCTACTCGAGAAGGGAATGATCCTGATTTCTTTTTATTTTATAAGGATATAATTACTCGGTTGGGAGTTTGTCTTCCCTTTACCGACTTCCAAATGCGGGTGTTAGACCATCTGCAAGTCGTCCCTTCTCAAATTCATCCCAATGGCTGGGCTTTTATGCAAGCCTTTGAAATTCTCTGTCAAAAGCTTGAAATTCCTTGCACTTGTTCCTTATTCTTTTATTTTTCACTGTTCAAACCGGTCGATCAGGTAAAGAACCTGCCGACCGGAAAGAGTGGACTTCTTTCCGGGATCGTAGTGACCGCGACCATTCTGACCGTCGGCTTTTCTCTTTATATGCCGAGTCCTTCAAGGGCTTCAAAGATAAATTCTTTAAAGTTGTTGTCGAACCCGGCCAACACCTTTCTTTTCAAACTCATCTGATTCTTCTTCGGGATCCTGGAAGTTCCCATTATACTGGTCTTCCAGCCATCATGACCTCCCTCCTGCTTTTTATCGAACCGACGAGACTCGGTTGTCGGATTCCGACGCTACCTCTGCAGCTCGAATACTGTCGTACAAAGAATCGCAGAGCTTGGCTCCTATATCTTATTATATTCAATGTGGTTAGTTTAAATCTCTTTCGAAGATAGTACTGAAAATTTTAATTCTTTCTCGCTAACATTCACTTTGTTGTTGTGTAGCGGTCGAGATGGACTCCAACCCCGTTCCAAGACCTGCTCACCTTGTGGCCCTCAAGTCTCGGAAAAAGCGAAAGCTGACCGAGGAAAGGAGCAAGGCTACGGTCGCTGATGCTAATTCGACCCCAGCTCCTGCCGAGCCCATTTTGGATGCCTCGGCCTCTACTGATGCCTCTGCCTCGGTGCCCGAGTCTCCCGAGGAATGCATTCAACTGTCCCCTCGATCTCTTTGGGACAAGGGCGTGACTCGGGAATTTTTCCAAGTTGCTCGGGCACCCAAGAGGTATTCTGACTTGGTCCCCTTCTTGGACCCAGAGCTGGAGGAGCTAAGCTCGATGGAGCTGGCTTGCTTGAAGAGTGCCACCTTGCTTGGAAGCTTAGCTTCTTTAAACAAAAAAGCTTGCAAGGTGGCTGTCGAGCTCGAAGCTTCTGAAAACGAGACCCGGCGACTTCAACAGGAGCTGGACTCAGCTCGGGAAAATGTGGCGGCCTCGGCCAAGGAGGTGGAGGCATCTCGGGCTGAGACCAAATAGGCACAAGAGTCAGTGGCCAAGCTAACTTCCGAGCTTGAGGCTTCCCGGGCCCAGCTTGAAGCTTCTCGGGTGGAAGCTGAATCCTCTCGTGCTGCCATGGCCAAGCTGGAACAGAATCTGACTGTAATCCGGGGCAGGGCCGTCGACACTCGCGACCGGTGTGATTAGCTACTTGCTCTTAACGACAAAAAGAACAAGGATTTAGCTGATACCACCAACGAACTTATGTTTGTTCGGTCGCAATTAGCCCGATCCACTGAAGCCTCTTTTAACAATGCTCTGGATCAGATTC
This sequence comes from Glycine tomentella, assembly GCA_007407185.1. Taxonomy (NCBI): domain Eukaryota; kingdom Viridiplantae; phylum Streptophyta; class Magnoliopsida; order Fabales; family Fabaceae; genus Glycine; species Glycine tomentella. Next base: position 723,039 of record PYAF01005723.1, read on the forward strand.
GCTTCCTGAATCCCGGCGTCAAGCTGAACACTACGGGCATGCACTTCAAATCTTATGTTGGGAATGGCCAGCTGTTGACCATCTCTGACAGCGAGGAGGAGGAGCCAAGCTCGATGGACACGCCCGAGGAGGATCCAGCCCGGGATGACAGAGGAAATTAAAGGGTCAGGATGCCGGTTGTAGTTGTAATTTTTAATTACTTTAAATAATTTTTGCATATTTATCTTTCCTTGACAATGCACAATCTTATTGCACAATCTGTCTAAGTAATTTATTCGACTTTCATCGTTCTTGATTTGCTTTGTCGCTTCATTTCTTCCATATTTTGGCTTCGATGGCTAAGTATTATTTAACCCGAATCATTGGTCGGGATTTAATATTATTCTGGGATCATGTTCCCATCTTAGTAACTGTTAATGTATTCATAACATTAATCTGTAGATGTAATTCTTTCGACAAACTCGATGATTCATCCATGATTAAGTAGTTACATTGGCTTGATCAGGGCCGAGATAATACAAAACAATGACTAAGCACTCAAATTTGTGCACAGTATAAAAATTCCTTACAATAAGGATTTCATTAATATTCTTCGAAGATTACATGAATTTCATGATCTCAATGACAGATTTGCTCAGGTTTCATGTTCCCTGTTTACATAATCGACTGATGAGAAATACATGACAAATTTTACTGTGATTCCTACTAAAGGCAACCACATAATGAACTCCCATGATCCCTATGACGGGCTCGATGGCCAATTAAAGGGAAACACATGGTGAGAACAATAATCCATGATCCCTATGACGGGCTCAATAGCCAATTAAAGGGAAACACATGGCGTCCATGATTCCGATGACGGACTTAAAGCCAACTAAAGGGAAACACATGGTGAAATTCCATGATCCCAATGACGGACTTAAAGCCAACTAAAGGAAAACACATGGACTTTCTCGGCTGCACATTGTCAGCTATAATATTTCCTTAACTTGTCCACATTCCACATCCGTTTGACTTGTTTGCCTTCTAGCGTTTCCAACAGAGATGCTCCTTGCCCAAGATTTTGGACAACCCGGTACAGGCCTTCCCAATTTGCTGCTAATTTTCCATCTCGGACGTTTTTATTCCCAATGTCTGCTCGTCGTGATACGAGATCGCCTTCTTCGAAAGATCTCGGTTTCACTTTCTTGTTAAATTTTTGAGCCAACTTACTTTTTCTGTGCAAATCTCGATGATGTGCAGCGGTGCGGACCTCTTCTATTAAATCCAGCTCGGCAGCGAGTGCAGTATCATTATCTTCCATTTGAGACACGTGTTACCTTTTCCAGGACGATTGGCCGATCTCTACAGGTATCATGGCTTCACAGCCATATGTCATTCTGAATGGAGTCTCTCCAGTAGCTGTTTGGGCCGTAGTTCTATAAGCCCATAGCACATAATACAGCTGTTCCACCCAATTTGGGCCGGCTTCATGCATTATTTTCTTTAACCCATCGAGAATAACTTTATTTGCTGTTTCTGCTTGGCCGATAGATTGCGGGTGCTCTACTGAAGCAAAATGATGTTTGATGTGGAAACCGGTCATCATTGCCTTGAACGTGCTGTCGGCAAATTGTGTTCCATTATCGGTAACAATTTCTGTCGGGATTCCGAACCTCACTATTATGCTCCGTTCCAAGAATTTTTGAACACGGGCCGAGGTGATAGCAGCGAGAGGCTCGGCCTCGATCCACTTGGTAAAATAATCGACGGCCACTATTAGCCATCTCATTTGGCCTTCCGTAGCTTTAAACGGCCCCAAGAGATCCATGCCCCATTATAAAAAGGCCATGGTGCCGTGATCAAACTGAGGTCGGATGGAGGGATCCATAATATCTTCGCATGTTTCTGACAGCTATCACATTTTTTAACGTGCTCTGCTGCGTCTGCCTTCATTGTGGCCAGAAGTATCCTGCGCGAAGAGCTTTTAATGCTAAAGCTCTTGCTCCCATGTGCTGACCGTTAATCCCCTTGTGTATCTCTGAGAGCACATACTCGGCCTGGTCCGAACTTAGGCACAATAATAGCGGGGTGTGGAGGCCTCGGCGATACAGTTCACTATTAATAATCAGATACATCACAGCATCTCGGATTAATCTTTTGGCCTCCAATCTTTCATCTGGAACTATCCCTTGTTATAAGTAGCTGATGATAGGCCTCCTCCAATCTTCAGCGACTAAGATGACCATGATGCATGCAGGCTGGGCGAGCTCCTGCTGGATGACTGTTCTGTGGTTATCGGTTCCTTTCGTGCTAGCCAACTTTGATAATATGTCGGCTCGGGCGTTCTCCTCTTTTGGGATATGGGCGACTATTACTTCATCAAATTCCGCCATGATCTCCTTTACTTTAGCCAGGTATTTGGCTAGTAAAGGGCCCTTTGTTTGATACTGCCCCTCAATCTGCGCTGAAACAAGTTGTGAGTCAGTGAAGACGTTGACTCTCGATGCTCCCTGCTCCTTTACCTGCTTCAGCCCGGCAATCAATGCTTCATATTCCGCGTGATTATTCGAAGTCGAAAAATTAAGCTATAATGATTGTTCAAGAGATACACCGTCGGGATTCTCAATGATGATCCCGGCTCCGCTTCCCTTTTCCGTGGATCTTGGAAGAAACCGGGTTAAGGCCGTCATCCTTCCCGTCAACTGTTGGACTTCCTTCCTATTAGAAGGAAACTGCATATCCAGAACAACCTTGCATTTATCCGGGTTTGCCTCTATTCCCCTGTGAGTCAACATGAAACCAGGAATTTCCCGGCTCTTACCCCAAACGCACACTTCAGCGGATTCAGGCGTATGCTATGCTGCCTTAGCTTCTGGAAAGTTTCCTCCAAATCTTGGATATGATCCCCATCCGCCAGTGTCTTCGTGATCATATCGTCGATGTAGACTTCAATATTGCGCCCAATCTTATCTGAAAAGACCTTATTCATATCCGCTGGTAAGTTGTCCCGACATTTTTTAAACCGAAGGGCATGACGTCGTAGCAATAATTTACTTTAATACCTCGGAACGCTATTCTTTACACCGAAGGGCATGACGTCGTATCTGGTTATACCCGGAGTAAGCGTCCATAAACGACAGTAAATGAAAGCCAGCCGACTTATCTACGAGTTGATCGATACTCGGCATCGGATATGAATCCTTGGGACAAACTTTATTCAAATCTGTGTAATCAACACAGACTCGCCACTTCCCGTTGGACTTCTTCACCATTACCACATTGGAAAGCCATGTCGTATATTGTATCTCCCTTATGAACCCGGCCTCCAACAATTCTTGAATGTGCTTTGCCTTGTCAAAGCTTGCCTTCTATCCGGGCTGAGCTTTCTGTTCTTCTATGCTACTGGCTTGAAACCGGGATATATTGCCAATTTGTGGCAACAGAAAGTAGGCTTGATTCCAGGTATCTCGGAAGCCTTCCAGGCAAAGACATCCTGATTTTCCCTCAGGCATTGGATTAGCTTGCCCTTGGTTTCTAGATCGCATTGTTTACCTACCTTCGTAATTTGCTCTGAAGAGCTACCGATCTGGACATCTTCAAGCTCGTCCATCGGTTCTGGTCTCCATTCCTCAATATCCAGCATATCCAGCTCTACCAAATTGATTGGCTTCAGGGACGAATGGGTCTCAATCCGAGAATTTACCGGCTCTCCCTGCCGAATTCGAGGCGGGGAAGACGGGTTGCCCTCAGTTTCCCTGATCGTGTTGTAATAGCATTGCCTCGACTCTCTTTGGTCCCCACAAATCGTAATGACTTTGTCGAGGTGCCCGATCATCTTCATCTTCTGATTCTTGGTGGACATCAGTATGTCCCATTTGTGGAGCGTTGGCCTGCCCAAGATAATGTTGTATGGCGACGAGAATTCAGCAACGGTGAACATGACCCTTTCTGTCTTGAAGCCTTCCTCCGTTCCCAGCATGAGCTGAAGGTCGATGGCCCCCATCAAGCCAGTGCCTTCCCATTGAAACTGTACAACATGGTTTGGCATAGCTTCAGGTCTTCCTCCTTTAGATTCATCACTTTAAATGCGCTCCAATTGATAATGTCGGCCGAACTACCATTGTCGACAAATATTCTTCTGACCCGGAAGTTGGCCACGATTCCTGTTATGACGAGGCCGTCCTCATGACCGGGTACCACTCCCTTCAGATCTTCTTCGGTAAAATAAATCAGTGGGGGAGTGGCTTTCTTGCTGCTTCCTTTGTTGCTTTCCTTGAATTTCGGCTGGTCCCTTACCGACATCACCTTCTTGAGGTACTTCTTTCGTTGGTTGGCTGTATCGCCTCCTCCTCCCATTCCTCCCGAGATGACATTGCAAATTCCTCGTCTTTCTTACTCTTCTTGTCATCTCGTTGCTTATTCTCCTGTTGGCTTTTTCTATTGCCTTGGTGGCCCTGAGTTCGAATCACATATTGGCGTAGTTTGCCTTCACGCACAAACCTCTCTATTGCATCTCAGAGCTCCCAGCACTGATCAGTCGTATGGCCCGGTCCGTTGTGAAAATCACAGTACCGGGAATAGTCCAACCCTTCTCTTCTTACTATGGGAGAAGGATGGTCGACTTTCCTCATTTCGGTGAAAGCTACCTCCTTCCATATCTGACCACGCGTAGCATTCAGCGGAGCATATTTGTCAAATTTCAATTCGTATCTCCCAGGCCTGAAGCAAGGGTCAGGAATGCTTCGTGGGGGTCGTCCGACAGGAATATTTGCAGGGTGCCGACTGGACTGCCCAGGCTGTGGATTTTCCTGACGTCGGTTCCTTGGTGATGAGGGTTTTTTGTTTTCCCTCGGAGCCGAGTTAGCGATTTCTATCTGCTCCAACTCCAAATATTTTTTGGATCAGACCCTGAACTCGTTTAGAGACTTCACAGGATCCTTGTAAATTGATTTGGCAAGACGGGAAGACCTGTTGAGCCCAGTTGAAAGGAGATGGACATGAACTTTTTCTTCCAAACCTTACACTTGCAGGGCGGCTTCTTTGAACCGATCCAGATAACTCTGCAATGTTTCCCCGGGCTGCTGACGTATCTTACCCAAAGCAAACTTAGATTTTGGCTGCTTCTTGCTCGTTGCAAAGTTTAGCAAGAACTTCTGGCCGAAATCTTCGAAGTTATGGATGGAGCGCGGCGGCAGGGAATGAAACCAGGTTTGGGCAGCTACGGTTAAAGTGGTAGCAAAAATTCGTGAGATGATGGGTTCGTCAATACCTCGAACACACATTTGCATGTCAAACTCGTCAATATGTACCTGCGGATCTTGGCTTCCATCATATTTGGACAAAAATGAGCCGTCGAAGTCCTCCAAGAACTGAGCATCCACAATTCTGTCGACGAACGGGCTGTTATTTTGATGACCCCGGTGATATTTTCTCCGATAAGTACCATCGGCTAGTCCGGGGTGACAGATGATTCCTCCCGTCGGTCTTTCTTCTGCAACGCCATCCGGTATTACGGCCGAGGAAAGGAGAAGTCCCTTATTATTTGAACGAGAAAGAGACATTCTTCCTTGTTCGGACTGATCGATTGGGTCCCTATTGCCGGTCCCGGCAGTGCGGGCCGATGTCTCTGGTCTCTGACTCCTGGTTGCATGGAGTTGCTCAGTTCCTCCTGTTGCCATGTTCTCCGCATTGCGCTCCAAGTGCTCGGCATTCTGTCGTCGTTCTTCCTATCTTCGTTTAGCACTGCGTTTGTCCAACTGAGCGATCAAACGATGAATATCCTCCTAGCGCTGGAGTTCGTAATGCTTCTCCAGGTTCTCCATTCATGCTAAGAGAGATTGAAGAGCGTTCTGGATGAAACACTGAGTAGCTTCTGGTTCTTCTTGTATGGCTGGTGGTGGGCTGGACGGCGTGTGTGCTGCTGGTCCCGCATGGGATGAGGCCGTATGGGACAGTGCATCTTCTACCACCACATTTTCCAAGTTCGGATTCCTGGGTGGTTCGTTGCGCCTAGCCATCCGGTGCCTTCTGGTGTCAACCATCGTGAGTTGGTGGGATTCGAAGTTTATCATTTCCCACAGACGGCGCCACTATTCTGCTTAAAGAGAACAGAAATGTCTAACAAGTGATGTTGGATGATTTTATGTAGGATCAGGGCTCTCTCTCTCTCTTAAGGAGCTTATGAAATTGAAGCAACTTAAGGAAGAAGAAAATCACAGCAGTAGCAGTAACTCATAACACGATTTGGCGTGCAGTGTGTGTCGTGTGAATGGAAAGAGAGAGTCAGGATTGTGTGTACCTTTCACCATGGTGCATGCTTTATTTATAGGAGTCTAACCTGGACCTTGATGATTGACGGTTGAAGCCCACTATCTTTTATCGGGATATTCAGAGATATGGATAACTGAAAGGTAGCGGTTATGATAACATATCTTCTATCTCTGGTGATTATGATAATGAGTTATTGGAAATTTGAATATTTGAATTAATAGGAGAAAGGATAATATATCTTTTATCCGTAACAGTTCTTATAGCAAATTGTGATCTTTAAAGCTTTATCTAGAAAGGTTTCTAGAGGGAAGAACAGAGAGGGGATCTATAGTTCTAGATCTTTTGAGAAATCTATAGGTTTAGATTTTGAATTTTACCTTGGGAGGGTAAGAGAGATCTTTGTAAGCTTGTAAAGATATTATATTTGTTATAGTGGAACTCTGACCAAGTGTTGGTTAGAAGAAAACTGGATGTAGCCTCCGAGGTTGAGAGGTTAACCAGTATAAATCTTGTGTGTTTGAATAATTCTGTTTATCTTCATATTGTTCTTGAAGTTTTAAGTTTTCTTCATATTACAAGATTGGTCACAGCACTAAAGTGGTTTGATTGGTTAAGGTGAAGGTATTGTTTTCTTAACTGTTTTTAAAAGATACGATCCTTCTTGAAAGTCTTCCGTTGTAGCAATTCTGAAAGAAAATTTTAAAAACTCTGAGGTAAAACTAATTTACCCCCCTCTTGGTTATTTGTACAAGTGTTCATTATATTTTCAGTGCAATGGTCTGGTGGTAAGCAATGAAGGGTCGTGGCGTGGGTGGTGGAAGAGGAGGTCTAGGGCTTTGGGTGAGGGTTTGGAGAGAGATAGGTGAAAAATCGTGTTTATCATGCAGATCAACGTATTTATAATCTGCAGATCTTGCTTAACAAGCTCGTCTCGCTAAGCGAAATTCCACTTTTGACACTAAGCGTCACATTTCACACTGAGTGAATTTTATTCTCTTTGTGGAATTGTGGTCAGCGCGTTGGGCGCGCTAAGCGATATGTCCAAGTATGTTATTTCACAAATCCCAACAGTCAAAACGTGAAGACGTGGGTTGTAAACCTACAGTCCACATTTTAAGGCAATACAACCAAATACCAGCTTGAAGGACACGCGGGAGGCGCAGCTGAAGCGACACGTGGTGACTTTATCCCACTATGAAGACTCACTTCAACAGAAGAGGGTACGGTTGCCGGAGAGAGCTAAGGTCACAGACAACGGGAGAAGGAGCTAGCTAGAGGGTAGCGTATCCATTCTAGGGCACAAAAATAACTTAGTAACTCAAACTGGAGACCAAGGATGGGTTGTCCACCAAAACGGTATCGTTCCCCAAATTTTTTCTCAAATTCGAAGACGGTTGAGGCCAAAAACGACTTTGAATACACCAAACGAAGACGGTTAAACTTTGAATCGTCTTAGTTTGTGAAAACCCAACTGAAAATGTTGATTTTATTACAAAAATGCCACCGCTCTCCAATTTAAAGTCGGTTTTGCGACAACCGACTTTAAAAGGCTGTCGTAGAAGGGACCATTTGTAGTAGTGTTTTGTGCTACCCTTGTACACTACTCCTCAACACAGGTGTAGTCGTGGCCCCTAGACGTGGCTGAACTCCTCTGGCTGGTGGAGGAGCTCTGAGAGAGTGAGTCCTCGAAGATGGAGCTTCTGGAGCACAAGCTGTTGAAGGATTCCACTGCCATTGTTCCTGTTCTGGAGAATGAGATCACAACGAAAGAAAGTGAAATCAAAAAGGGTAGAAGAATAGCTAAAGAAGCGGAATCGGAGAACGAAAGGTTGAGAAAGGAATTGTAGGAACTGAAGGTGAAAGCGGAATCACCATTGTTCCCATTTTTTTCTTTTTTTCTTTTCTGATTTTGTGATTCAAATCTGTTTGATTTTTCTCCAGATTTGCGATTGTGCTTTACTGTTTTTTCGATTTGTGTTATTCTGACTATGAAATCTATGTGATTATTTACTCAATGGGGTTTTGTGAGGCAGTTATGCGTTATTATTTTTCTTGTTTAAAATGTTTAAAACCTTGATTTCTCATACTCTTCAATACCACTCATGACTCCGTTTGGATTTCATGGATTAGAGCTATCTCCAGTTCCAATACGCAAATTTTTATAATTTTTATAATATATTTTTTTTATGACATTTTTATATCTTCTTATTCCTCCACATAGGTATCTCCAATTCCAATACACAAATTTTTCATGGATTACAGGTATCATGAAATTATATTTTATATTATATCTTCTTATGCTATTACAACTGAATGATTCCAGGTTTATGCATAATCTAGTTTCTAAAGTTCCAATAATGGTGGTAGAAGAAAATCATTAAATCGAAAAATAGGTTAAAAACAAGACATTTGAGGCCTACAGTTCTAGGTTTGCATTCCCCTCTCAAGAAAGTGGATCTTCATCTAGATTCTACTATTCTTTCAATGCTTGAGGCATTCATTTTATGCTTGGGGCTTATATTAACTATGATAAAACATGCATTTCCCTATTCTTTCCCTTTAGACTCTACAATCATTTTCCTTTTAGTGATTTATTTTGGGTTATTACTTATTAGGAATTATTTAGTAGGAAGGCTTTTCATGTCATTGCTTGAAAGACAGGCATAACAAAAACAAAATTATAAGGAAAAAATGAATTTTGTGAACTTGAAGTTTTGTTTGTGTAAGGAAATCATTGTTAATTGGGATGGATTTAACTGTTAGTAACTTAGCATACTACCAGCGAAGTTCCCAAAATTGTGAAGTTAATTAGACTTTCTTACCCTGCACTGACTAGGAAATAACTTCAAGTTAGCATCATTAAGTGAACTAGTTACTTATTATGAAAATTGTCATATTTCGTGAAATTTTCATAAGAGCAAATACTATAAATGAAAATGAAAAAATAATGAGCTAAGAGGATGACACATGTAAAGCTTCATTGTGTTGAGCTTCTCAAGAATGTGAAATGGTATTTGAGTGAGTCATAAATTTGTGTTCACTTATATACTACTACTTTGATTGACCATGTATTTTGTATGGTATGAATCATTAGCACATGTCAACCTAGACCAGGAAGAAGGTTTTCAATTCTAATATAACTATCGTGCCTTAACTCACAAATTGAATCAAAAGAAGTCAAACATATCATCTATTACCAAAGGGAAGAAATATGTTTTAGTTCTGATAAGTTACAATTAAAGTGAAAAAGGAGAAGAAAACATTATTTTGTAGAAATAGACAAAAGTAGTAATATTCAGTTATACTGGAAAGAATGATTTAGTGGATGTTAAATGATTTTAAATTTTTCTTTGTAATCAATTCAATTGTAGTTGATTTTGTTTTATCCCCCTATTTTGTTATCTGAGTTGCTTATTGCCATGGCAGTTGAACAATACAAGTGGCTAGAGAGAGATCTGGGAAATGTTGATAGATCAATAACTCAATGGCTAGTAGTTATTTGGCATCCACCATGGTATAGTTCTTATGAAGCCCATTACAGAGAAGCAGAGTGCATGAGGGTGGAGATGGAGGACCTATGATACTTTAAAAATATTTTAGATGCTGACCTTTTTATGGCGGGTTTACAGGTGTACAATGGCAACACAAATACAATTCATGGGTGTGCAACATTTTTCCATAGAAACAGATTTTCAAATGTTAAGAAATATGAGGTTCGGTATTGATTTGGAATATGGTAGTTCAATTATGTTTGTACACAAATTAGAATGATGTGCTTGCATGCAGGTTGAATTTAACAAGGTTGCACAGTCTTTGATAGAGGCTACAATTCCAACCACTCAGAAGAAAACTGCCTTGAATCGGCTGGTTAAGGTGGCTATTTTGCAAAATATCACATTTCAATCCAAATTTTAAAATTCCGATAGGTTCAATTCAAATTTTTAGCTAGAAGCTAAGCATGTGTGATCTCGTTCCAACTATGCGTTTTTTATTTTCTTCTCAGTCTTTTACTCTCTTTTTTTAGTTCTTTTCTTAAACTTGTGGCTATATCGTATTTACTATTGCATTGCCTTGTGTTTGGTGTTGTTTTTTGTTCTTCAATCAGTCATACAAATAATGGGCTTGACCCAATTAGTATTAGCTTGTTTTATTGTTTAACACAAGCCTCCTATAATAATTTGCTTAATATTCTAGTAATAAAAATAGAAATAGAAATTAAAAAAATCTCAAATTAATCAACACTAATTAAATTAATCCATATCCTTTCCTTTCAAGTTTCATGTTTCATCTTTTATTTGTTTTTAATAATTGATTTATATATAACGTCAGTTGTGTTAAATATTTAAAGGGAGAGTTTTGTTTCTCATAATGATCTTACTCTACTTGAGTAAGATTACCTCCAATGGATACCTATGATCTAAATCAATAATAATACTTGACATGTTCATATATATTTATAGTATATTGAAATTGTTACTCTCAAGCATTCATTTCAAAAAAATGTTTATTAGATTATAAAAATAAAAATAGAAAAGGGATAAATATGTTTTAAAAAATAGATATAAGGTTGTATATGATAACCATTTGGATATCCTTCCTATTAGTTATTGTGAAGAATTTATGAAACATTACATTTTTCTAAAATAAGGTTGTTAGTGATAACCTTTTGGATCTCTTTCTTACATGGTTATCATGGTTATCGAATATTAAATATTTCCCAAAAAAATTTTACAGTAATATTTAATAAAGATTATTAGTAGTAGTGATTTGGATTTTCTTCCTAGTTGGTTATTGTAAAAGTCTTGTCAAATATGAATTATTAAATATTCAAAACTATTAAACAACAACACACAAACTTCTGCCTTGTAAAGAGTAAAATAGATTTTCAAAATTATATTAATATTACACATTTTTTTCAAAGTTATGTAATATTTGCCAAATTTTGATCTTCCTCTAAGATAGATATATGTTGTTTCTCCCATGTCCATGGCCTTTTTTAGGTTTAGGTTGAGACTATTTTATTTGACAATTCTACTTATAACTCATAACTCATAATTCTTGTGGACTTTTAAGCAAAAACACATGTAAATGTCCCCCAAGATCTGAAGGATGTGAAACTCTGACAGGTAAATTATTTTCTTTAGTTTGTTCATATGCACCAGATTGTTTTGAACATTTCAATTTCCAATTTTCTTCTATTTTAGGTACTTTTTTTCTTTATGTAATTATTTATAGTTTTTTATTTTGTAATAAGGATCATGTTTTTATAACGATTATTTTGAACTTCATTGCAGTGCTCCTCATACTCTTCTTACAATGGGAAAGTAGATCCTTCACATCCTGATTTAGCAGTTGACCCATTTAACATTCTACGTCCTCACATCAAGTTGGTTAATCATGTAATAATAGCTTAATTTTTTGATTATTTGTAGTTATTGTGGCTTCTAACTAGTTGTGCATATCAATGTTGTTCAGTGTATACCGGCTATAATTTTTTTTTATTTTGTAAGTAATGTGACATTATAATGAAAATACTATTTTTAAATATTTTAATTTAAAATTAATATATTTTTTATAAATTGGTTTTGGTTGGTTCATTATAAAAATAGACAAAATATTAAAAAATTTGCAAAAAACAACAAGCTAAGTTGGGAAAAAATCCTAAATAGGTTGGAGTAGAGAGTGTAGCTAGAAAATTTTATTATAATGATATAACTTTTACCTACATACGGAGGTCGTAGGTACAAGTTATTAGCTTTTACCTATGATTGAAGGTTGTAGGTATAGGTTAATGACTTTTGCCTACATATAGTTTAAATCGTAGGTATAGCTTTTAGCGACAATCAAATTTGACATTAGGTAAAAAAATATATCCGTGTTATAACCCTTAACTGTCATTATATACCCATCAAAGTTGACGGAAAAAATGTCCGTAGGACAAAGTCTAATATACATTTACCTACTGATTTTTTTATACTTATAGTGACAATATGTGACCGTAGGAATATGTCATTTTTCTTGTAGTGAATCTGTCATCCAATCCAATTATAATTGGTTTCATTAAATTAAAACCAATGCAATCCAATAATCAAATCTAACCCACAAAAATCTATTTGGAGAGGACGTATTTGTGGATTGTGTCTGATCCACTTACAACCCTATATAATCTGTTAAGGATTGAACTATACATCATTCATACATATTAGTACTTATCTTAAATTCACATCGAAATAACAAACTTTTCTTTCGAGGATACCATGCAATCTCATGTTTCATCTACAAGTTTACAGTCATTTTCCATATATACTACCTCTGTCTCCAAGCAAACCCAGTGTCAACCTTGTGCACTTCAAGGAACCTCATCTTATTCCAAACATTGTCCAACATGTGCCCCCTTACTTGCAATGTGTTTTAGACCTTCTAAAACCATAAATGATAAGATTATCACTAGTTGAGGAGAAACGAGTTGAGATACTGTCATTGACAACATACTTCTGCAATATTGTTTGCCACTAAAAGTGGTGGAGGACTATAGGCTTGTATGGATACAAGTTAGAAGCGTTTTTGAGAGCTTCTCTATTGGAAATATAATTGGTCTGTCTCAGGCTTTTGAGTGCCATAGTGTGTTGTAGATGATGGTACAAACCCAGCTTCTTCAATGGGAAAAAAATGAGTTTCCCTATGAGTTATTCTGCAAGCTGAAAAAATGAAGGAATGGAAAAAAATCTATGGATAGACACTACCGTATGGGTGGGATAAGAGGGTTATCTGGTTGTGAATCACTAAGAATGAAGGGGTGGGATAAGAGGGTTATGTGGTTGTGAATCACAGAAAGTCGAGAAACACTACTACAAAAATAGCTTTTAACATCGCTACATTAACATCGGTTTTCTATAAAACCAATGTTGACGAAAACACGGTGGCAATTTTGTAATTAAAAGGACATTGTTAACATCGGTTTTGTTAAAATCGTGGAAAACCGATGTTAACAAAGTACCTTAACATCGGTTTTCTTAAGAAACCGATGTTAACAAGAACACATTAACATCGGTTTTCTAGGTTCTTAAAAGAATCGATGTTAATGTCTTCATTTAACATCGGTTTTTCAGGTTTTTATGAAAATCGATGTTAACAACAGCTATGTAACATCGGTTTTTAGATGAAAACCGATGTTGGTGTTTTTATAAAACCTTCCCCCAAATTAATTGAAACCCTTCTCACGCCTTTCTCTCACTCTGGCCTTCACCTTCACTGCTCGTTCCCAGCCTCCGCCTCCATTGTCAGCCTCCATTGTCGGTGCTTCCACAGAAGTTGTCATTCTTAGCCATTATCGGTCACGGTGGTTGTCGCTTCAACAGAGGTTCTCGGTTCCATTCCTTCTCTCGCGTCCCACAAGGTTAGCATTTGACTATGGTTCTGGTTGTGGCTCTCAGAGGAACATTGATGGTCATATATAGATGCACACTAGCTCGTAGTACACACACGTATGAGTACACTTGAAATTTTGAATTGCATTGTGTACTTTCTTAGTTTCTATGCTGTATTTGTTTTGCTCCAATAATGGTTCAAACTTGCAATGTATACCTGATTTGCTGAGAGAAGTGTTATGTATATTTAATTATGTTTACTTCCTTGTGCTCAGTTACAACAACTGGCGTGATGTATTCTGCATTATCTTCCTTTATACTTTCATTTTGATTCTTTCAAATGCAATAAGCCCTCATTTGTCTGCATTGCTTTCTGGTGTTATACACTAAATTTGGTACAAGAATATCGTTCAAAAACCAACACCTATTTAGAATATGTTGGTGATGCAACTTCAGGAGTCAGAATTGGTTTAAGATTTTTATTTGAATGGAAGAGCCTAAGCTCTTACAAAGGATACCAAAGCCTTAGATCCTCGGGCAAGGAATTTCTCTGTCTTAAAGCAACCAAAATAACCAACCTACCTCTCACACTATGTTAGGACCCAATGGCAATATTGGAAGCATGGGATTTTGGTGAGGGGTTTCTAAGGTCTTGGATATAGTTTGGTTCATCCAAGGTTCTTATCAATTGGTATCAAGCATTGGGGATGTGGAGTGTGATGTGATGTTATGATCCAATTGTAAGGTATGGAGCTTGAGTTTCACATTAGAAGCATGAGGTTCTGTTGTGGAGTTTCACATTGGGAATTTATTTCATTGTTTCTGGTTTCAATTTGCTGGTCCAATATCATGGTGTGGTGGATATGAAATGTAAATAAGTTTCTGCCATCTGAAATTTGTGCAAAAGCTGCTAAAATTTATCCTGTCATGTGTAATTAGTTAATTTGATATTATTTTGTTATAAAATCTGCAACATAATGAGATTGTAAACAAAACTAATTCCCCATTAGGTTATAGCAAATTAGGTTTACGTGATTTGTTAGTGACACCCGTACATTAGTGGGATGTAATTATGTGCAAATTTCAAAGGAAAGACCAAAGTAGGAGTTGCTCTAATTGAAATTTGATTGTTTTGGATGGTCCCTAATCTTAGTCTTAAGGAAGCTGGAAAAGACTTAGATAAGTAAATTAAAATGGACAAGAAATGATCCCTCATAAGTGGCGTGTAGTTCGGCCAGGATGGCAACATTGAGAGGAACAAGTGAGAAATCTTTTTATTGTAATGACCATTTTGGATTTTAGTTGAAAGATTCTTTTCATAAGGTTTAGTAAATCAAACAATTTGTTAAAAGAAAAAAACTGATATTGCTAAAGGCTACTCATATATGTTAATAAAAAGGATGATCCTACGAAACTTTGATAGGAAAGAAAAGAATGAAACAGAAACAATACAACAATATTACTTAACTCTATGAGTAATGTACAGAAACAATACAGCTCAAAGGTTGTGGGAATACTCACCATATAAATCTTGGAAACTTAATGACTTGGCAATAGCTAGCTTAAACTGTAATATTGGTTTATTTTCTGTTAGGCTAGAAGAATGCTATATATTAATTTTTGAATACATTATTAATGGATCATGTTTACATGAATCAGCAATTTCTTTTCCACTTAATCATAATTCAGCTCGAAATTTCTTTGATCCATTAATTTTACACAAAGCCACCTGCATTCACCACGCATCAAATATTCAAATTCGAACTAGGTATCCATTGTACTCATTTCACAAGAAGAACTAGGTAGTTATGTATAATTGTCCTTTGAATCTAGAACGTGTTCCCCTCAACGCCATTCACACCTACACCAGACAAGGGCATGCCTTTGGATTCCTATATCTATTAACTAAGCCAAAAATATTAATGTTAAATGTAGTGTTCGTGAGGCTAACGGCAACAACACTAGTAAGCAAGATGCATGTGTACACATAGTATAGTATAATAGGTACAATTAACAAGATGCATGTGTACATATAAAATGGTTATAAATGATTCAATAAATTGGCAGCTAGGAATTTATTGTAACATACTTTCATTAACTACAGTGTGTGCTCTTTTGTTTGTGTTGATTGAAACCAACTTTTGTAATCTGACACCACATTATCATATGTATGCAGTTCTCATTTGGCTCTTTACATCGTCATCCTCCATCCTTGTTGGAGATTGTGATTGACCAACCTCTCAGGTAATTACAAAAGTGTTTCATATTGAAATTTACAAGATAATATGTAATCTGACACCACATGTATCATATGTATGCAGTTCTCATTTGGCTCTTTGCATCATCATCATCCATCGTTGTTGGAGATTGTGATTGACCATCCTCTCAGGTAATTACAAAAGAATAGGTTTCATATTGAAATTTACAAGATAATATGTAATCTGACACCACATGTATCATATGTATGCAGTTGTCATTTTGGCTCTTTGCATCGTCATCCTCCGTCGTTGTTGGAGATTGTGATTGAGCAACCTCTCAGGTAATTACTAAAGTGTTTCATATTGAAATTTATAACATAATATCTAATAAGTGCTTGTGTAAGTTGTTTTGTCCACATCCCTTGTAACCATTGCTTTCTGTAAATCACTTGCATTCCATGAACATGATCGGATAATGTTATATGTTTATTGTAGGTGAACGAACCCTTTTCCCATTTCCCTCATCACCACGAGCTTCGTTGTTGGACATTTGACACAGATCATCGTCACAGGTGTGATTTTGTTTCATATTGGCGCGTACAATTTGTCTTATGAATGTTTTTAAAATATTTTGTATGTCAAGTATGCATGTTGCTTTTTCTATACAATTAATGTTCATGATGAGTGAACCTTAGTTTCCCGTTTGAGATACATTACAGTGATTCTTCCGGACAGTTTGGATTAATCATTGTATTGATTCTCGAATTGTCCGTTTGGACAATTTGGGAAGGCTCATATTTTTTTAGTATATTCCTATGTGTAGGTTGTGCGTGTTGTCTTAAATATGATGAAATTTCGATACAATGCATTTCACTTTGTTCTCCGGGTGCATACTTGACTGTGGTGGAACTGATGTCACTGCTTTCATTTCGTGTACTTGGAGACCAAAGCGAAATGCTGCCGAAATTTCGTCAAATTTA
>PYAF01005723.1:743515-755875 GCA_007407185.1 Glycine tomentella
GCGTTTTCATGTATGACATGTCCACATCAGTTATTCATGCAAACCGATGTGCTTTTTGGTGTTAACATCGATTTTCAGAACCGATGTTAAATGCTCCACTTTCAACGTCGCCTGATTCAACATCGGCCCAGAACCGATGTTAAATGTCTCATATAACCGATGTTGAAAGCTGCTTTTCTAGTAGTGAAAGAAGAGAATAAGGCTGTGATGAATTGAGGAGGGTAGGATCTATAACTTGTCTACAACTCTTTATTCATCTGTATTCTGTACTTATAGTTAGAGATGGGAGAACAGAACAACATGTGAATGAGAGATGAAGTTGTTTTTGAGATACTGAGACCTAAAACAGTGGGAAAAAGTTTTGAAATGTGTAATAGTGCTCCACATGTACAGTGTATTAGTTTGTAGAGTCATTGTATTGTTGTTGAGGTGGTAGTTCAGAACCATGCATTATGCATTAGTTAATGGCACTTCTTTCGAGATTTTGAACCATTTGTTTAGTAGGCATGTGTCATGTAATAAATAAACCTTCATCATTCCATCACATAAATAAATGTTGTCACCTGAACATTCATATATCATTACCTTTTTATAACCAAATTCTGTCATCCTATCTCCGTGTATAATCTTATGTATCTAATAAAAAATGAGAAACACCAATTTAGCTGAGTTATAAAATATTTTTATGCTAAGAGACGTGATTAGAGAAATGATTTTTTATTCAACAACAGGTGAGAGTAGGATGAAAGCTTTGAAGGAGGGATTAGAAAAAGTGAACCGTGATAATAAGGGATCACAATTGTGGCCTATTATAGCCACTACAACAAAAAGGTGTATTTCCGATGGCAAATTTCCCACAAAATTCCATCGAAAATGTTGTTATTTGGCACGTGAAGGAGACCAGGAAGCATACTAAAAGTCTCTTGAGTCGGCACGTGAATTATTAGGATAAGAAAATAAAACCAGCCTCTTAAACTTCTCATCCTTCTTCGTTTGTATTCTCTCTCTCACACACATAACAAAAAGAAGCTTTATTTTGAACTAAGTGAGAAACTTCTGGAATGACGGTGGGAAGCTGAACCTCGCCGCTGCAGGGGTCATTGGAGCTGGAGCGAACCAAGGGACGTTCGGGGTTTGAGATTCGGTGGTTCTTCCCAATCTCGAACTGGATTCTGTGGTAGCTGAGGGGGTTGGTTTCCTCTTCGATGGGAGGAACGGGGTCAGGTTCGGGGAAAGGAGGTTCGAGTTGGAGAGTGGGGTTGAGATTGGGCGCGTGGTTGAGCCTGATTTCTTGGATCTCGTTGGAGACGACGGGGATGGAAGCGGGGTTGGTTTTGGAGCGCTTGAAGGCGAGCCAGACGGAGATGAGGAAAAGGATGAGGACGATGGCGGCGCTCACGCACACGCCGAGGACCACCCAGAATTCGGGGTGAACGATGGTGCGTTCCAAGTGTTCGACGAAATGTGAGTATGGCTTTCTGAACTTGTTATTTTTCTGAATGAATGCTATGCTATAGTTATAATTTCAGAATTCATCAATCTTCTCTGCACCATGCCAAGCCAAGACGTGGAAAAGAAGCAAAGAGCAGGTGAAAAATGGCATGGAAAGGACAAACATGTGGTGGAGGGTGTTGGGGGGTCCTATCCCTGTTTCAATCTTTGATCTGAATGTGTTTTTCATTGTTTGATCCTGTGCTTGATGGAAGAAGTAAAAAGCTGTTATTCTATCCAATTTTTGCTTCTGATTCTTCCATTTATTAGTTACTGACAATGTATTATGTATTTTGTGGGTAAATTGCACCTCTGGCTGTTTCAGGCACTACTATGTTGGCTCTTGAGGAATTATTTGATGGCAAAGGTGATATTAAGAAAGAAGCGGAGCTTACAATGACAGACTAATATGGTGCATCTCCCTATCCTTTGTTTAGTAAATTTTCAATCTCTTGCATACTAAGATGTTAGATGTGAAGCATACAACTATTAGAAGAAGACTAAAGCATCCCTGTTCATTTTCAGTGAAATAATTTGGGATGTTGGTGGATGCAAAGTCACTACCTATGACTGGAATCTGGCGTGAAAAGGGCAAGCAATTTTCATATTTAAAATGGTTGGAGATGGGTTTCAGCTTGACAAACATATGATTCGCCAAGTTCTTCGTATGAAATTTTCATATATATATTTTTCCTGTTATGAAATGATATTCATGCTTTTTTTTTCTCTTGTCTGTTGAAATTTAATGTATTTCTTATTTACAGCCTGTGGTCGTTAAACCACTATAGCAGTGCTATAATGCTCTATTTATGACCCTGGTTTGAATCATTATTGATTGTTTTAATGATATTTTAGTGATTACCTAACCATTTCTAAGAAGATTTCCTCATATATTACTGAACTGAAAGTACTTATCTTGAAAGAAGCAAATTATTTTAAAATAGACATTTCATTATATATTCTGATACCAACAGTGATCTAATTAGAATTGATGATTTGCTTTGGATAATTCCATTTTTTCATTGCTTTATGGATTAATTGGCTTAAACCTTTCAAATGGAGTTCTGCCTCAATCCCCCATGCACTCCAAGAGCCTGGTTGTTCTCTAAAAGCAGGTGGATAAATGAGTATTGGTATTTGTTAGTAAGTAACTATCACGATTGAATTAGATATTTGATATGCTGATTTTTCAATGGCAGTTGATCCAAAGAAAGATGGTTATAAGTGCCAAGGAAAGCATAAGGCAGAAAGCTAGCAAGTCTGAAATATATGGGAAGATGCAAGCAGTGTTTTTAGAAATGGATAGCTGTCCATATGTAAGTATAAGCCTTTAATCCTCTTGGCCCTGCCACCAATTAATCCAATTGACACATAGCTAAGTTTCTTTTGGCTATGATTGTTTGTAGAATCATTTAGTGGTCAAAGAGTTAAAGGATTTGAAAGAGGTTGTCCTAAACGGTGAAGACAAAGGACTCAACAATAAAAGTACCTTTGATCTTGAGACACACATTGACATGGATTCCCATAGCTGGAATACTGTTCCCCTTCAAACTTAACTTGTGCAATCAAACATGTTCTTCCACATTTGCCTGTGGAACTCAGGTTTGTACATATCTAATGTATGCAATGAATTGAATGTTGCTCTTTTTTGTGTACTCTAAGTGGATGTCTTCATTCTTTTGGATGTCTTGAAGGGGGTTTCTGTTTTTTTTGGAGAAAATGTTCACAGAGTGGCTTTCTGTATTAATAGCAGCTACCATTTTGGTTATGACCGCAGAGGTATAACAAAATAAACTTTACCATGAATTTATTTACATACATACATACATATATACATTTATGTCCTTTGTTTAATTTCTCATACAAGACTTTAATCTCAGATTATCCCACAAGCCTTGTGTTCTCGATATGGTTTAAGTGTTGGGGCAGCAATGTCTCCCTTTGTTCGAGTTGTTATGATGGTTTTCTTCCTAATTGCATATCCACTTAGTAAGGTAATGTTGTCTTTACTGAAACAAGAAGTTACCCAAGTTGTCTCACTCACTTGGCCATATATTAGAGTGAGAAGCAGAAAATTAGAACCTTCGGTGAACTAGATAATTTTAGTGTCTATCTTTGATTTATATGTTGGCAAATCTTTCCTATGGTAGTTGTTGGATTGGCTTTTTGGCAAGGGGCATACTGCACTTTTAGGACGAGCAGAGCTGAAGACTTCAGTCCATTTACATGCTAATGAGGTTACTTGTTTTATTGATTCAAGAATTTTAATAACATTTTCTTGTAATATAGTGATATGCTCAAGTTCATTATCAGGCAGGGAAAGGTGGTGAGTTGTCACTTCATGAAACTAGAATAATTGTTGGAGGTTTGGACTTGGCACAGTAGACTGCTAAAGATGCTATGACTCCAATAAGTGAAACATTGCTGGAGGTATGAAATTTCTTTCCCTATTATTTGTGTTGATGATAGAGTAGCTTTGAGTGGAACATATACCTTTATTATAGGAAGATGAGAATGCTTATAATGATAAAGGTGAAGCCAAAGAGGGACAATAAAGAAAGCTAGAAAGAAAGAAAGGAAGAAAGGGAAAAATAACAACATAATTACTTATAACTTGTGCTATTTCTTGTTAACTTTTTACAATATGATTGGCATTGAGCATTGAGCATTGAGGGTGAATTAATCTTCTGTTTTGACTTTCCTTTTTAGCAAAAAAAGGGGGGGGTGAATCTTCTGCTACATGTGTTGAATATTCAAGGCTGCCACCTCATTTGTGCAGTTATGATGAATCTTCTGCTATATTGTGTTTAACCATTATTTTAGGTTACTGCTCAGCTATATTATTAATATTTCAGTGCCTCCATTTTTTTTTAAATACTTAAATTTTGCTGATTAATCTTACACTACAAAAAAAGCGTTGTTTTCCGATGGACCTTTTCCCACCGTCTAAAATTGCTAAAAAAGCTTTACATATCTCTATCCTCGGGTTTGAAGCATGATAGGGAGGTTGCATGCTCATGTCTTTCAAAATCTTAAACTGTTAGGTGGCTTTGGGACCATCACCCGTACTACCTAATACTCTTACTACCTAAGATTGTACTACCTAATATTGTAATTTATCTTCAAATGCACAAATAACATATTTTCATTAATCACATTTCTGGAATTTAACCAGAACTATAGTACATAATTGCTATAAACTGCTTCCCTTACAAAGTTTCCTCTTGGACACTGCAGTATCAATGACTACACTATTTTTTTCATAACTTATTACCCATTTTAATTATTTAAGCTACAACTTCATAAGGTCTATTATTAGTTAGAGGGTACTTCCCAAGTACCGTGAAACCAGGTTGAATATATGCTATTTACCATACTGTCAATTGATCTTGTTCATGATTCTAAACTTCAGTGCATTGAATACTTTTAGACAACTAACCCACGGTTGTTTGTTGCTATTCTTATTATATGTAGAAAATCAATAGTTTTCTTTTTGTGCTAAGCATTTCAATAGATAACCTGTTCCTAAATACCTTGATTCTGACATAGTTGAGATTTACCACTGCTCAGGGGCGTCAATACAAGCACGATGGGAGATGTTCCAGAAACAAGCTGAAAGTACCAAAAAAAATCATGGGGAAGCTAAGTATTCAATTGGACTCTGAAAAATAAGGAGTCATTATTTGTAGTTGGTTACTTAGCTTTTGGTTCCAAAGCCTCAATTAATTTCAAGATTATATGATTTTACTTGGAAAAAAGATTATATTCAAAGATATTTCTTTAGAATGTATGCAGGATCCTTTTCAACGTCAGCTGTAAATCATGAAAGTGGTGCAAAATCTGGTGTATCTAGGATTGTTTCAGGAATTATAATGACCTGTGCACTTTTGTTACTAACACCATTACTTGGGTACATACCTCATGTTTGTTTTCAAGTCTTTATACATCATAGGCCATGTTTGTGTTTCATTAATAATTATATAGTGAATATCTTAACGTCTAACCCAATTAATTTTATAATTTATTAATTAAACCAATGGCCCATTGTAGTTATTTATCCATGTTGGCTGTAGTTATTTATCAGTGCACAATATGGCCTTGAGTTTTTTCCCTATGAATATCAAGAAAACAAAATGAAAAAAAAAGGAACATAGAATTAAATAAAAATGATTAAGAGATTAAAATCTTACATGAACCACAATAAATAGAATAAAAATACAATGAAGTGAAATTTATACTATACCTTAATGGCATGTGGCACTTTTTTTCATTTCCTAGCTCCACACCACCTATATATATCGTAATGGTCTAAGTAAATGTTCTTAGTTCTCCACGCCAAATATAGCATAAGTGCTGATTGGCCATATAGCTACTGGCATATTCAATTCCTTTTTAAAAACTTATGTTACTATAGATATGCTTGCATGATTTGGAGGCTGCATGGTGTACTGTTACGGAAATTGGATGTTGTGGGTGGCAGGTTTTATTTAACCAAAGTCTATTTACTAGACCAATTGTTTAGGATTTTTTGCTGATGCTGGAATGGTGAAACAAATGAAAACTTTAGAATTAAATAAACCCAATAAACTACAAACTAATTAAATTAATGAACATATATTTTGTTTTAATCTTTTTATGAATTATATTTGTTTTAATTTAATTTCTATACAGAAACAGTAACTTTCTAGTATTAATATCATAAAACTTATTTGGTTATTTAAGAAAATAAACTTTGCACTTATGATATATAATTCTTCATTCTGTTGAAAATATAGAAGTTACTTGACTTTTGTTTTAATTTTTACTGTTACGACTGGATCACACTTGGTCTTGAAATCTCTCGTGTTATTGCCAAGTGCCAACTGATAAGACAATCACCAAGTTAAATCTATATGCAAAAGTTAATAGAAAGGTACAAAACCTCTGGCTCTGACTATAACATGTTCATGGATTTTTTATTTTTTATGACAAAGAAAAATCTAATTTTAACAATTGGGGAGGTAACTTAGGCAGGTAACTTAGGCTCCATAGTGGCCATTTGGTTGAAAATGGGGCTTATTCATAATTTACCAACTTTTATTAACTAAGGATCACTTTTCCTACTTTCAAACTTAAACTATCTAAGTTTCAATCCCAACAAGCTGGATCATTGCAACGTGTATTAGAGTGGAGTAGGGTGGTGATGCAAGAAAAATTGACATTTTGATCTTTCATTAGTCCACACACTATGAATAGTCACAAATGGCCTATGCAGAGGAGTTTCTTTTGCTTCTAGCACACAATGGAGCGTTTTGTCAAATCAATCTTGATGGGGTCTCTACAAATACGAATCTAGTTGGCTTCCTACAGCATGTGCACACTTCCAATAGTGTCATCACATTTGATTAATTCTAGAGCTATCATGCATACTGATGTGGTGTTGTGTTTAGATGGCTTCTTTGGGTTCTTACATTATATTTTGGGGTCTGTTACTTAATAGAAAAGTACAGAAAATCTTCAAATGTTGGTGGATTTTTATAGGTGTCACATCTAAGTCAAATGGTCTGTCCTATTATGTAAGAGGCTGCAAGTAAGCAAAGGAATGCCACCAATGAAGACACTTCCTCTATTTTCTTTAATTTATAATATGCCATAGTTTCCCTTTGTTTTGAAGGATTCAAATGGACATGTCTTGTTTGTTGCTGTATATTGTGATTCTCTTTGATGTTGTGGCTTACATGGTGTGTTTTCTATGTGTTTCTTTATTTGGTCTTATTTGCATTGGTATCTTTGCAAGATCGTATTCAGGGCACCAAAGAAGAAAGGGAAAACAAGTGCTGGTGAGTCAACCAAGCAAGGAAAGATGGATGCTTTTTCCAGAAGGTTTGTGAATATCAGTTAATCCATTTCTAGGTTCACTTAGTATTTTTGTTTTGTTTTTCCATGTGCCTCATTCTCAACTATTTGTTTGTTGGATTATGTGTGTGTTTCATCAAATACTCAACCATAAATTAAGTTTATAGGGACTTCCTTATTTATCCTATTTTGTTCTGCATGTGACTTTTAGGCTGCCAAAAGGCACTTCAAAAACCATTTCTTTTACTGCTTGCCACAACTTATAGCTTTGTTTGATAACATACTCAAATTGCTCTATTTTGTGTATCATGATTAGTTTGGGAAATTGGAATTAAGATTTGGGGATTTAAAAAATAGATCACCGAATGGCTTATGAGCTATAACGAAGTATAGAGCTATTTTTTTTAAAAAAAAAAAAAACATTCTAAGACGGTTCTGCAAAACACCGTCTTAGAATCCTCAATTTTTTATTTTAAAATGACATTCTAAGACGGTTATTTGGAAAGCCGTCTTAGAAGGTGTCGACTTTCCACAACACCAGATTCTAAGACGGTTTTCAAACCGACGTAAAGCCCTTTTGGAGTAGTCCCATACGTGTATTTCCGACGGATTTTTCGATCGGAAATTACCGACGGCCAAAAAAAATTCCGACGCCTAGAATTTCCTACGAGCATTTTAGCGACGAATTTTTGTCCGTTGGAAATTCTGTTTTTCCGACGGATTTTCTAGTTTAGTGACGGAATTTGTCCGTCGGAAATAGCATTTTTTTTTTTTGTAGTGAGCAACTGAGCATTTGTACTATAATTTATGCTGTGGTATCAAAAATGGAACTGTTCAACTTTTATTTTTAGGAGAAAATGGTACTATTCAACTTGCTTACTATGGAGTTAGAATTTGATTTAATTGAGATTAGTTCAGATTCTCAAATATCAATAAATTTAATAAAATCAGAATGGAGCCTGATTAAAATTTCAATTTATGAATATTTGTTTCATAGACACCCACCTACATGCTTTTCATTTAAGTATAAGTATGAACTCCTTAATTAAATGAGGTGCGCGAGGGAAAGGCATAATTGTCCACGTGTTTTATTTAAATTTAAATTACCGGCCTTAATCATATTTTTAAGGGGAAATAGAGAAAAATTAATGCATCTACAAATATATGACAGTGGCAATAGGCAATGAATTCAAAATCAAACAAATACTAATAATTAAGGAAGTATAAAGTAAAGTTTGATTAAGGTTCAAAATCATAAATTGATACTAAGATCAATCAACAGAATACAAAAGTGAAAGACAGAGAAAGTTGAACAAATGAAATGGGGAATTTGTAAGAAACTTTCCCATTTAAACAAATTAGTACTATTTTAAGATGAATTACTACAATTTTAAACAAATTACTACTATTAATTAAATAATGATCTTCAAAATGATTATTTTCTACTTCCAACTATAATTATTAATTCTGTGAATCCATTTTAATATTACATTGTAAATATCGTTCACTTATGGTCCAGTTTGCACTTGTAAATTGCAAAATATATTGGTTTGACCAAAAGTTCTGCCACGAGATTCTCAAACTGCAACCAAACACTTCCAAATGTTCTTTATGCCCTTATTTTCATGTGTTATTTGTCTCAAAAAAATGTAACAATTTTCTTTTCTCATGTTTACTTGTTCAGACAACATTTTGAATTTTCTATTCAAAAGTTAACCTTTGAGCAGTAGAAGAGGTGGGGATGGGGATTTTCTTGCTGACTTTCCACTAGGTGGTGTTTTTAGAGCTTTGGCTTGTGTTTTTGCTCCCTTGGTAATTTCTTTTTACTTCGATTTTATTTATATAATTTAGCAAGTTAAAATGAAAACAATGTATGATGACTAAGTGTAGGCAACAGTTGAGCTAATATATGGTTTCTATGGTTTTTATGTAGTGTACTTGTATTTGACTAACCCTCGTTGTGATTCCTCTCAAAATTTACAAATTTGAAGCAAGAACTCTCAATTTTTAATTATGATATCATTATTCAGAGTATATATTTTATGATGTGGAAAGTAGTTAATATATGGACTGTTTTGTTACATGTATCAATGGGCCCATTTAAGTCCACGCATTTCAAAATAGTTATATAAATTCAGTAGGATAATGAATAATGACCCTGCCCCATTAATTAAAAAGGATTGCAGATTTGCACCGCTTTTTACTTTAGGCTTTCCATGTGATAATTTCAATTGACGATTACAAGTTTAATTTGCAAGAAAATGGCAAACAGTGAACTGTTTATGGGATTTATTACTTATAAGTTTTTACATTCCACGATTGTTTTTAACATACTAGAACGGTTTAGAAACTGTCTTTGAAATCGTCGTAGTGGGAAGTCACATTTTTCACAACGGTTTTTAAATAATTATTGAATTTCGATTTTTACGTTGGTTCCCTTCGAAACCATCTTAGAATGCATTTCTAAGACGGTGACGGTTTTAAAGAAAACCGTCTTAGAAAGTCTAGTTTCAAAGACAATTTTATGTAGAATTGTCTTTAAAAATTAATTTTCTAAGAAGATTTTCTATAGAACCATCTTAGCAAGTCTATTTTCAAATACGAAAGAACCATATTAGAAAGTAGATTTTTTAAGATGGTTTTTCAAAAAACTATCCTAGAAATTATTGTTTCTAAAACAACAAATTTTAGGGATTATAAATTATTAACCACACATATACATGTTACTATGTGTCATTGGGTACTCTTGCTCATAAATCCTATTGATAATATACAAGGTAAATATCCACGATAATAAAATAAATCATTTAATTTTATAAACAAGCATGTCAAGCTATTTAATCAAGCATATATAATTACTATCTAATAACAACTAATAAATTAACTCTTAAAAACAAGATGTACGTGTTACACACAAATAGCAATTCACCACATTAGCAAGCCACAACTCATTGAGATTTGAGTCAATCATCATTTCCCAATATGTATGCAATGCATGTTACCTGTTCTAGTTAGTTCTACTCTTCCTCTTTCAACTTCTTTATGCACATGACTGGGTACCCTTAGCTTGTGAACATCAACTTTCTGATACGTGGGTTGGTATGCATTCTATATAGGAATATGACATATCACTCTCATAAGGGAACACATATCTTCTATATATAAGGGACTTATCTCTCTTATGATGAACTTAATTACCTATGACTTAAATGTTGGATTTCCGTTCTGTTTTGGATTACACAGAATTTTTGTTTCCATAAAACAACGTTCATATTTCCATAAAAATAGGGATAGAGGTTTAGATATACTGTATCATTTCAATTCCTATCTTAGGGGAAATCGTTTCAGTATGTTGTCCATTTACTAGTCACATTCACCCACTAACTCATTATCTTATCCCATAGCGTTGACCTTTGTTATTAGGCATGGCAACGGGGCGGGGCGGAGGCGGGTATTACATTCCCCATCCCCGTCCCCGCCCCCAAACCCGCTCCCCGCCCCCACCCCCATTCCCTGTCGAGTTTTAAAACCCATCCCCATTCCCGCCCCCGCTGGGGTCGGGTTTTCCCCGCCCCAGCCCGCCCCCGCTATTTCACTAAAATTTAAAAAATAAAAAAATAATATAATTTTTTTATTGAAAAATCGGATAAAAAAGTTAATTATGTAACAAAAAAATAATAATAACAAACTCACATTTAAAATATGGGATTATAATTTTAAAATTACAAAACAAAATCAATCAATTCAATTAAAAAAATTAGAAAATAATATATTTTTTTAATATTATTTATTACGGGGCGGGGAGCGGGGGCGGGGGCAGGGGCGGGGCGGGTATCAGTAACCCCATACCGGCCCCGCCCCCGCTTTTGGTTACCAAGGAAAACCCGAACTCGAAAAATTCGATTTTTTCCCATTAAAATCGGGGCAAATTCGAACGGGTACCCACAGGTTCGGGTCCTGTTGCCATGCCTATTTGTTATGGACAGAGCTCTATAAATAGAACTAGACACTTTCTGTTTTAGATCACCAAGCCTACTCCTCTATTCAGAAAAACGCACCATCGAGTTTGAGCGAGTGAGGGACTGGAAAGCTAAAATTTTGAAGGTTTAAGAAAGGTTCAAGAGCAATGGCTGGAGGTAGGTACCTCTGAAATTTATTTCTTCTTTTTTGCTTTCGCTATTTGATCTGAACATATATTTATTTTAACAATTAGTATCAAAGCCATTTTCGTCCCTGTCTTACTTTTATTTGGCATCTTTCTTTTTTGAAACGTTGATTCATGGCACTCCTTTTCGAAGGTTTTAATTACTAAAGAGACCTGAAATCATATAGAAATTAAGTTTCTAAGCTTTTTGCGAATTAAAAACATGAATTTCGATGTTTAAAATAATTGGGAATATTGGGTTTTCGATTCAGGTTCGCGGGTCACAACAAGGTCAAAGTGACCCAACTCAAGGTTGAAGATGAACAGTTAAAAAAATGAACTTTTTGCACAATCTAAGTCTCGAACCCACGTCTAACCATTTGGGAAAATTCATATGGACCACTAGGCTAGTGCAGTTTATCTAATATTTAGTCATTTTTTCTGCATGTTATATGCTTGTGCGTTTCTGTCTACTTGAGAGTTTTAATTTATGTTGCTCATAATTTATTTATTTATGCAATAAATTACTGGAATTATGAGTTATGTGTTTAATTTATTTATTTATTTAAATTGTATGTTTATTTATGATATTTGTTTAAGCATACAATATTATGTTAAATAATTTATTCACATTAATATAAATGAGTTTATTGAATAACTATATGCAATGTTATTTCAATTTCTTTGCATTATTGAGGATGTTATGCAAATATTTGGCTCTTATTAAGAATTAATTAATATTAAGTTGATTAATCTGAATGATTGATTATTTAATTTTATTGTTTATGGTTAATTGCAATAAAATTAATTTTGGAAATAAGAGAATATTTTGTGATCTTTATAATTTAATTGATTAAAGCCTAGCCACAACAACTTTAATTATTTAAATT
>PYAF01005723.1:762023-773645 GCA_007407185.1 Glycine tomentella
TTCCGTTTCTTCTAAATTTTCATCATTTCTGTTAATCTGCAACTACATGAAACTCCGTTCACACTCACTGTACATAAACTATTAAACTGTTAAGCTTTATTTGAATTAACTGAGTAGCACAAGTCCCTGTGGAGACGAACTTTTATAAATTTTGTAACTTACAACGACAATTGGTACGCTTGCCAAAAGTCTAACAATATACCAGAAGGTCAGTGGGAGAAAAATTGGTTTCCTTATTCTATATGTGGATGATATTTTACTTGCAACCAATGATAAGGGTTTGCTATATGAGGTGAAAAAATTTATCTCCTAAGAACTTTCATATGAAGGATATGGGTAATGCCTCTTACGTTATCGGTATTAAGATACATAGAGATAGAATAAGAGGTGATCTTGATTTGTCTCAAGAGACCTATATCAACAAAGTTTTGGAAAGATTTAGGATGAATGATTGTTCACTAAGTGTAGCTCCCATTGTGAAGGGTGACAAACTCGATTTGATTCAGTGCCCAAAAAATGATTTTGAGCTTGAACACATGAAGAATATTTCATATGCTTCAATTGTTGGAAGCCTTATGTACGCTCAGGTTTGCACCAGACCTGACATTGCATATGTTGTTGGAGTTTTGGGAAGATATCAGAGCAATCTAGGTATGGACCACTGGAAAGCTGCAAAGAAAGTGATGAGATATCTTCAAGGAACAAAAGATTACATGCTCAAGTACAGACAAACTGATTGTCTGGAAGTGATTGGCTACTTAGATCCAAACTATGCTGGCTGCGTTGATTCACGAAAATCAATATCTGGTTATATCTTTATGCTAGCTGGTGGAGCTATATCTTAGAGAAGTGTCAAGCAGACCTTGACTGCCACTTCTACTATGGAGGCTGAGTTTGTTTCATGTTTTGAGGCTACCTCGCATGGTATATGGTTGAAGAGTTTCTTGTCTGGTTTAGAGTTATGGACTATATTTCTAGGCCATTAAAAATGCACTGTGACAACTTTGCTACGGTATTCATGGCTAAGAATAACAAAAGTAGAAGTTGAAGTAAACACATCGACATCAAGTACTTAGCCATAAGAGAACGTGTTAAAGAAAAGAAAGTGGTCATTGAACGCATTAGCATTGAGTCAATGATTGCCGATCCTTTGACTAAAGGCATGCCACCAAAGAATTTTAAGGATCGTGTAGTACGAATGGAACTTGATTCCATAATATGATTTCATTGAAAGTACAAATGTTATTTTTGAAACTCTCATTTAGTCTGATATTTTTCATATGGTTTTGTGCACATATTCATTTATTTTGAGAAATGTCATTAAGCTTTGATCTGGAATAAATATATGATTTATTCATTAAGTTAAGAGCTAGCATTTAGAGACTTTATATATTGTGGTACATGGAAGATAATATTCGTTATTATAAGACCTATCACCATGACTCATATATTTTGTTTTTTGTTATGACTAATGTTA
Source organism: Glycine tomentella (assembly GCA_007407185.1). Taxonomy (NCBI): domain Eukaryota; kingdom Viridiplantae; phylum Streptophyta; class Magnoliopsida; order Fabales; family Fabaceae; genus Glycine; species Glycine tomentella. The sequence goes on from PYAF01005723.1 coordinate 763,501, forward strand.
GGTTAAATGGACCAAGTGGGAGAATGTTGAATTTCCGTTCTGTTTTGGATTAAAAAGAATTTATGTTTCCATAAAACAATGTTCATGTTTCCATAAAAATAGGGATAGAGGTTTAGATATACTCTATCATTTCAGTTCCTATCTTGGGGGAAACCGTTTCAGTATGTGGTCCATTTACTAGCCACGTTCACCCACTAACCCATTATCTTATCCCATAGCGGTTTAGCTATGCGATGGACAGAGCTCTATAAATAGAACTGGATACTCTTTGTTTTAGATCACCAAGCCTACTCCTCTATTCAAAAAATGTACCATCGAGTTTGAGTGAGTGAGGGACTGGAAAGCTAAAATTTTGAAGGTTTAAGGAAGGTTCAAGAGCAATGGCTGGATGTAGGTACCTCTGAAATTTATTTCTTCCTTTCTGCTTCCACTGATTGATCTGAACGTGTTGTTTATGTTTGTTAACATGTTCAAAACAATATATTTGTTTTCACATTAAACACCTAATCACTCTAAACTTGACTATTTAACATTATAATTACTTCCTTCATTCTTAATTATAAAATTCTTTCAACTAATTTATGTTCCTTAAGAAAAATAATTAATTTAGTTAATCACATTAAATTTGTCAATTATTTATACTAGTATTCTATAATTACCCTTTCACTTTCATTTCCTTTCACACAATTCAAAACAAAACTCCTGGCATCCATCCTTATCTCCAATCTCATCTATCAAAATTCATAAGAAATTCTATAAAAATACAAATGAATGGATAAAACATAGAAGAGCAATTAAGTGGGATGAGTTTAAGTGCATATTATGTGCCAATTTCAATGATAATTAACTTTTTTTAGTTGATATCATGCCAGAAAAGAGGAAAAAATAAAAATTATTATATACACTATAAAAACAAACCCATGAATTCACAGCACTAACGTTCGTAATTTATTCCCTATTTTCTAACAGAGATTACCAATTGGTCATAAAAATTTAATAATTGAACTAGTGACTCTTAGGCCTTAGCAAATAAATAGTGATTCTATTACTCCATACCAATAGTCTGAGTTATAACAAAGCAACAAATACAAGTATATAAAATCAACTACATAGCACTAAGAAAATAAAGAAAAAAATCACACAAAAAGTTACTACTGTTATAATGAAAACTTACTTCTCCATCCAACGTGTAAATCGTGGTCCCCTGAAAGTTGGATTGAGGCTTTCCCAGGTAGTAGTGCCAACAATAGGGTTGATACTCCATTGATTAGCCTCACAAAATTGTTTAAGGACTCATAAGTAATTGCCTTCAATGACCTACACTAAAAACCAGATAAATATGCCAATCCTTTGCCAAGTAAACAAATTGATTAAGACATTGGGATAGAATACCTCATGGCTCTAAAACATCAATGCATTGTACTGTAGCACTTCCAACAAAACAAAAAAAAGTATTAGGATTCCAAAAATTTTTTGCCACTAAAAGATCTTTTAAATTGATTAAAATCTTAAGAGTTAAGACTGTACAAAAGCAACAAAATTAAACAGAACTATTTTAGCCAAATCTTTTAGATTAGCAATAAAATAGCATCCCCTCTCCCCCCCCCCCCCCCCCAAAAAAATGGAAAAAAAAAGTGCTTGAAAATTGCTATAAGAATAGCATTGAAGCATAACACAAGCAAACTGACTTAACTCAATCCATCAAACAAACTATACCCATTTGAACATTAAAAACAATACCAAACATCCATTGTCCAAGAGGATCAGCAGAATGACAGTCATAGCAACAAGTAAAATGAAAAACCAGGACCAAACAGAAACTATGTCAAAACAACAAAAAGAACAAACACATCCTTATCATTGAATCATTGCCTAAAAACCATCATAATATAATAAAACTCTAGTCACACACACAAAAAAAATATACAAGCACCCCATTTCATTTAAAACATAGATATCCAACAACCATGGTAAAATATTCAACCCCCCACATAGATAAATCAAATAGACTTACTCTTTAGCAACACCAAGAACATGATCGACCACGAGTTGCATCATGGGGTTGGGGTTTTCCTTCTAAAGTTCGTGGTTATTTCTTCAAACCCCTCAAAATAAAAAATATGCGGAAAATAAAAAAATTTGGCGATAACCAGAATCAAATCAGAATGAAAAACAACAAATTGGAAGCGGATATTGGGAATGGATGGTAGTGGAAGTTTGAAATCAGTGACAGACCGGTAATCTGATGAAAGGTTCTAAAATAACACGCACCAAGATCTTGTAGATGTAAGCATTGAGCCTCATGTCCCACTTCTTGATGAGCGAAACGCAGTGCTCCAAGTCCTCGCCGATACCGAAGAACCCGACCAGGATGTTGATGGTGGAGATGGAGTCGCAGACGGTGCAACAGTCCATGTCATGGAGGAGCACCCGTGCTCGATTGAAGCGCGTGGGGTTGGTGGATTTGGAGAGGATGAAGAAGAGGAGGTTGTAGGTGAAGGAATCATGGCGAAAGCTAGGGTTTAGGGAGGGGAACAATTGGAAGAATCGAAGGACGAGGTAGGGATTTTGAGGGCCTTGAGGATTTTGGAGGCTTCGAGAGGGGTGAGGGAGAGGAAGAAGGAGGAGAGGTAGTCAGAAAGGTCAGAGAAGGGGTCGGAGAGGGTTGTGGAGGGGGAAGGTACAGGAGAGTCGTAGAGTTAGAGGGAGAGTGAGAAACGAGAGACAAGGGTACAATATATAATATTAAAATCATATTTACTTCTAAGACAATTTTGTAAAAATCGTCTTCGAATGATAGTTTTCAAGACAGTTTTTATAGAACTATCTTCGTTAAAAAAACTACATATTTATGAAATTGTCACTGCCTTATATATGACAACGGTTTTTTGGAGCCATCTTCAAAGGTGCATTTTCTAAAAATAATTTTTTGTTATTTGTTGCATCTTTTTGCTTTCTTTGGTATACAATGAAAGAAAATGATGCAGATTTGCAATTATATACACTAATAAATTTTGATTCAGAACTTAAATATTGTAGTGTAATTTGTTTTAAGGATGCAAGGATTATATGTTCATCAATACCAAGTTATGGAACTGGACCTTCTTCCAAATTTGGCACTTCCCTTTAGATAAATAACGTTGCAATTTGCGAGTTCACATTAATGAAATAATTTGTGTTGTATCCTACACGAAAGCACGTCCTGTTTTTTTTATGTAATAAAAATTGAAAATATAAATAAATTATTTTACAATGGACACGTACATGACTCATCAGTCATCACACCATAATTAATGACTAGTAAAAACTGAATTGAAAATTAATTGAGCTTTCCAAAAAAAAAGTGACATATTATCTTTATTATCTAGAATTGAACTTGCAATGGAGAAAAGGTTTTAAAACATTTGCACCGTGACAGATTGTTCAGAAACAAATATTATTAATGATGTTATTGAGCATATGGTTGTTAAATTGACACACCAAAAATATTTTCTAAGTATTTTTACCTTTACTTACAATTTAGAACTGGGTAACACCTTGGTTTAATTAAACTAGGAAATTAAGAACAAAGCCAACCTAACCTGGCTGGTTTTGTTTAACTTATTGCAACAAATTATTATTATTTTATATAAGTAGAAAATTAGGGAGAAATAATGCAATCAAAAATGGATGGTACATTAGGCCACATAGTACATTGGATTTGGGAGTTTTAATGCTCTTCTGGGGCTTGGAATCCCCTCAATGCATGCTACCGTATTGGTCCCCAACAATGCCCCTAATGTGATAACCATCATTTATAAGAGACTTTGACCAAAGTGCCATGTCTGGCCAAAAAATTTACCTAAATGCCACGCCCCCAAAACTTTTTACCAGACTGCCACGCGTCCTATTTCGCTATGCCCCCAGCGAAATAGGTACGCTGACGTGTCACGTTTCTAATGGCCATGTAATTCGCTGCCTGGCCAAGCGAATTACGCAGTCAAAGCGTCAGTAAGGTGTCAGAGATGGCAGGCCACATGGCAGCTTCCCCTTATTTCGCTATGGAAGGCAGTGAAATACGTGGCCTATTTTGCTAGTTTGACAAGCGAAATAGGATCCACGTGGCAATGCTGTTGTATTTTGCTGGGTAGTGTTACGAAATAGGTATTCTATTTTGCAAGCCCGTCCAGCATAATACTACCACACCCCTCTTCTATATATATCCACCTCTGTCCTCACATTTTCATACGTTGCTCATTTATTTCAGTTGAGCAGTGTAAAATTTTTTTTGAGAGTATTTGCAAAAATGAGTGGCAATAGAAATGGTTTGATTACCATTGTATACTATAATGGGAGAAGATATACTGGACCGAATGGTCAAGTGTTTGAAGGAGAAAGCAAAATGTTTCGTATGCCTTCTAGATGCAGCTATGATGAATTGATGAAAATAATTTATAAGAAGTTGAGGTTACAACGGGGTCAGTCTGTATGTCGGTTGAGTGCTCGATGTGCATCTGGCATCCCGATGCAATGGGTTGGTGTGGATGTTATGGATGATGAGGATTTAGCCTTAGTTACAGACGCATGCACATTTGATCGAGGAGATCCCAGATTTATAGAATTGTATGCTGAAGTGAATTTTGGTGGACAGTCAAGCAGTCTGAATGTTGTAAGAAACAGCGGTTTGATTGACCTTAACGTAGAGCCAATGGTGAATTCTAAAGATAGAGAAGTATCATGGTCACCACCACCACTGACGCAACCAACACAAGAAATTGATTTAGAAGATACTGCAATGGTGCCGGAGCAGGAGGCAGCTTGGGCCATGGACAGTTCGGAGGAAGAGGTTAATAAAGGTGTTGTTCCGAATATCGACTCATTTGATCGTTCTTTTGCAATGGCTTCTCCGAGCATTGTCGGAATGCAAGGTCCACCTCTGAATCAAGGTATGGCCACAAAATACACCTCACTTACTTGTGTTAACAGTGGTTGTGAGTCATCGATATAACAATGTGTTTAATGTCTTATTATACAGGAGAGGCAAATGTATTTTGGTCTAACATAAGCCATTACACGAATATTAATTGGGCACACCCAACCGAAGAGGTAGATGACATGCAAGGAGTGCAAATACCTAACTGGGAGATAGGTCAAGAGCTATATAAGGGTCAGTGTTTCAGAGCAAGTTCGATGTGCAAATTGCAATAAAGCAATATTGTATGGTCGAGCATCGCACCACGGTCGTTGCTAAAAGTGATACAAGAAGGCTTATAATGGTTTGCGAAAATCATAATTAGGGTTGTGCATGGAGGATGAGGGCATACGAAAAAAAGGGTGGCACGGAATGGATTGTAGGCATATGGAACAACCAACACACGTGTGTTTCTCATAATCTCTCACAAGATCACAATCAACTTGACTCCAATTTCATATGTTCGTTGATCCTAGGTAAGTGAAATATGTTGGGTAATGAAATTCAATAACATGTGTTACTCAAATTCTATATTTTGTTGCAAAATTAAGTAACATGTCGTTGTCTAATGCAATGCAGAAATGATTAGGGAAGACCCGAGTGTCAAAATAAGGTTAATTCAAGAAAGGATTTCAACAACACTCGGATTTCATATATCATATAGGAAGGCATGGAAGGCTAAGCAAAAGGCTATTGTGAAGGTGTTCGGGGATTGAGATGAGTCTTATGCGTTCTTGCCAAGGTGGTTGGGTTACATGCTTAATTTTGCTCAAGGGTCTGCCTATAAGCTGGAAACGATGGATCATTTCGTTGAAGGTCAATTGGATGAGACTGTTAAAGTCTTCAACAAGGTGTTTTGGACATTTAAGCAATGTTGTGATGGTTTTAACTATTGCAAGCCAGTTATCAGCATCGAGGTACACATTTGTATGGGAAATATCGTGGCACGTTGCTCGTTGCAACATCAGTTGATGCCAACAATTACGTCCTTCCGCTAGCATTTACGGTTGTTTCCAGTGAGAATATTGACAACTGGTCGTGGTTCTTGGCACTAATCCAAATTCATGTTACGCAGAAACACGGAATGTCTTATTTTCGATCGACATGCTGGCATTTTGGCGGCCGTGAACAATGTAGAACTCGGATGGCAACCACCCAGGGCATACCATGTATTTTGCATTCGGCATTTGGCGAGCAATTTCAATCACAGGATCAAGAATACGATGCTGAAGAAACAATTGAAGAAGTTGGGTATGTATTAATATTGAGGCACATGAATGTCAAAACCTTTGTATCGCATAATATTTACATGTTTTTGTATGTGTAGGTTACACAACTTCCCGGTTGGATTTTGATGTCGGCTTAGATAAATTTAAAGAAACAAGTCCTCAAATAGCCGCGTGGATTGATCAAATCCCAAAGGAGAAGTGGAGTCTAGCTTATGATGAAGAGGGACGAAGGTTTAGGCATATGACAACTAATATATCTGAAGTTTTCAACAGGGTACTTAAAGGCGCCAGAAACCTTCCTATCACGTCACTTGTCCTGTTCACATACGCTCGACTAGTGTCGTATTTTTTGCAACATCGTCAAGAGGCCCATGAAGAGTTGACGAGAGGTAATCAATTTGCAAAAGTAGCATGGCAAAAATATTTGACGAGGATAGATAAATCTGCGACACATTTAGTAATTGCTTACGATGCATTGCATACAAGATTTGAGGTTCAAGAGTCGTACAACATACATACTCATCAGGGAGGGAAGAAATGGTCGGTGTCATTATTGGAAAGAAAGTGTCAGTGTGGTGAGTTCACTGCATTGAGATTCCCTTGTAGTCATGTAGTTGCAGCTTACCGATCTATACACGTCGATGCCACACAATATATAAACCCTGTGTATAGTATCGCGTACCAGTCTTCAGTGTATTCAGCGCAGTGGTATCCAATTGGAAATGAGGACTTCATACCACCAACCGGACAACCACCGATAATCGCAAATGATTCGCTAAGACACAAAAGAGGACGACCTAAGTCTACACGCATTCGCAATGAAATGGATTCGAGGGAAGGATCGACCAGTCGAAGTAAATATGGTTATTGTAAGATGGTTGGTCACAATAGGCGGAATTGTCCTTCACGGTTCCAGGATCAGTGATCTGTACGTATGAATTGTATTTTATTTTGCAAGTTAATGTTTTTGAAATTGTATATCATTTCCGATAAACAACATTTGTCGATGTGTAATCCATGAACGCAAGCATCCTACACTAAACCCCTAATATCCAACACGAATAATACGCAACAAATATCCAGCATGGTTTGATAAACATTAAATATCCAACAACAATAATAACCAACAAATATCCATCAAATAAAGTCCATGAAAATTAAACCAACAAACAAGTCTGAAAACATAACATAACAGCAACATCACTGATCATCTCCACCCTCTCCATGATATCCACCACATCATCGCATGTCATGCTCATAAGGTGACAGATGGCATCGACGACGTGCACTATCAATCGAGCAGCGTCGTCAACAGCCTCATCATCACTAGGGATTGCCACCGCTAAAAAGTCCATAATAGGACTATGAGCACTGCCAGATGGTGGGGAATGCATTTGATGTGTCGAGACCGCAATGGGAGTCACAAATACCAGGTCCGGCTCCAAAGTCGGCTGTGCTAGCCTATACATATCTGTGGAGGCCGGCGGGGTATACGAACTAGGGCCAGCTGCATACATAGGATACGAGGGAAAGGCAAACCCATGCTGTGGACTCGGAGGCATAGTATACCATGGGGGTACTGCGAAGGAGGAAACGGTCCTTGTGCACTGCTAGACGATCCTGTCTGAAAGTGTGGGGGCCAAAAGTACTGTTGTGATGGTCCGGAAGGGTAACCGGGTGCGTAGAAAATGCCCGGAGGACGAGGAGGCACAAATGGCACAATGACGGGAGTATCAGCAACAGGCGAGGTGGAGTGGTGGAGGGGCAATCCCTCGTGACGGGCACGACGGTTAGTACGAACCACTAGGGGCGGCGCCTGAGTCTGACGGAGAACTTGTGGAGCTGCAATATCCCCAGGATCTGTGAGTCTGTCCAAGTCATCACATGCAGCAACAAGACGCAGTGTCTCCTCATACACCTGACTCATATCGAATGCATGTTGTGCCTGCTACTCCGGCGATGCCATATGCAAAATATTCTTAGCACGATCGAGCTGCATATCAAGTATCAGTGAGTACATGCAAAATAATATGTAAATATTACAAAAGAGGAAATTAAATATCATACTAACCACATGTGTATTGCACGCAGCTCTCCGAGTCATCCATTGACGTGTCACAGAGTAGTACCATTGCATATACTCACTGTTCATGGACAAATAACCATCTCGCCTCATAGGAGTCAAATTCTGCAACACAAGGGCATCTCTATTTGCCCATTGGCCAATGTAGAACTCATGTCTACGCCTTCAATCCACATCAGTCTTGCCCGTTATACTGATCGTCATCAGCTGACTACAATCAATTGGGTCCTCTGGGATATGCTGGTCAAAGCCAAATTGCCGCAGAACCCGATCTGGCTGCTGGTATATGACGATGTCATAACAAATTAAGGGGCCAAAGGCCAACCACCGTCTAGCCATGTCAACATCCAGTGCATGAAATACGTCAACAACATCGTACGGCCGCCACCAGATGTGTCTCCTACGCATGACATCGATATAATGACGATATCTGTGTATATGTGTGAATCTGCTCTGACGCGTCGCGTACACATTAAACCTGCAACAACAAAGCATTAGCAACACAACATGAACAACCCATACTTACAAACATACAATTCCAATACCTATGCCCATAAATCTCGTGTTGAAAGACATCTTCATCGTCGATCATCGGCAGGTCAGGCGAGATAGAAAGGAATCTGGTCCATGCCCACAGCTGCAACAACAGGGCACATCCACCCATATCGCGCCGTGTTGCACGTGTAGCCCTGGATAACTCCCTGTACAGCGAGGCTAGCATAGCAGAGCCCCAGCTGAAACTACCCGTGCGCTAGAAATCGTCCAGAAAAAGCAAATAACGAGCTACCACAAAACTGGAGGCGGTGTCAACGAACATGCCGCCTAAGATGCGCAATATGAGTGCGCGAGTGTATCTGGCTCGTCCAACTTCAGTGGCAGCATGGACGGTGTAATCATCAAACTGCTCCCATAAAAAGTGCAGCCCCAATAATCCTCCTTGTAAATCACGCACTGCAGTCGGCTGAACCCCTAAAAGCTCACCAACTAGCTCCCTGTAGTTGTGTCCACCGTGGCGGCCTGAGACCACCTCACCATCTGTCAGTAGCCCTAACAGATGGTGTACATCCTCTAAGGTGATCGTCACCTCACCCATAGTCATGTGGAACGTCCTTGTCTTAGGACGCCATCGCTCAACTAGCGCCGAAACAAGATGGTGATCAATCTGAAATAGTACATTAAGCGTTAAACACAATCGTAACACTATATCAACTGTTGGAAACGACGGTTACCTCGTGGTTGCGCAGACGCGCAACATGGTAAAAACCCGCCTGTACCAACCACGGGTGAATGTCATCAGGTATGGCCAGATGATCATGTGTAGCAGCATGTTGCATGTTAAGTACACGGTCGCGCGACGTCGCCTCCCCCTGAGAATTCCACACAGTCGTGGAAACATGTCTGTCCTGTAACGTCAAAAGACTGCGAACAGATGGTCCCGGGTTAATCACACTCAATGCAACCTCAGTCGATGGAGGTGCTGGCGTATCTTCATGCTGATCCATCCTAATGTTTCACTCTTAATACCTATATTTTTAAAAATCACTTAAATAATTCATGTTTCAAATTTTTTTTTCCTACAACGAGGCTATAAAAATAAAAAAATAACTCTACAAATATATATATATATATTTGTTGATTTATGAATTAAACGAATAAATTACAAATATTAAAGACTACAAATTAACTCAACAAAAATAATTATATATATACATATGAATTGTAATAATATATTACAAATATTAAACACCACAAAAGAAAATACATAATAAATATTAATATAACATATAACAAATATTATATACTACAAATTAACTCTACAAAAATAACTCAACAAAAATAATTATATATATACATATAAATTATAATAATAAATTACAAATAT
>PYAF01005724.1:3667-26168 GCA_007407185.1 Glycine tomentella
TACATGTACAGAACTTTATTATATATGATATGTAACATTTCCCTGAGTTTAATTGTCTTATATCTATTATCTGCCTGTACAATTGAGTTATCTGATTTTGATGTATGTATTGAGATACTGGATCAGCATAGGATTAAATGGTAATTTTGTATAATCGTGATTTCGGGTTTAATATTCCATACATAATGAATCAAGAAAAGAACGATTTTATGCTTCCGCTGAATACTATTTTATGTTTCTTAAGCGCTAACCTGATATTATTAATGTTAACGCACCGGAGGCCTACGGGGTGTTACATTCTCCATCCACACTACCATTTGGACTGGCTTCCATCAACCTAGAGGTCCTAGGTGACATAGCCTTGTCTCCTATTGAGCTCATCCTTCAAAAGAAATGGTTAGCAAAAACACAAGTATATAAGAAAATTCTCACCCCTCTCGAAGTGTTTATCACTCTCACTCGTGTTTGCACACTTTCTAGGATGTTTCTATAATGTTCTCTCCTGCCTTTTTCCACTCTTATTCCTCTCTATAGTTCTTAAGCAAAAACTTCTAATCAAATCAAGCTTCTTTACTATAGTGAAATAGGAAACAATTCTAGGCTCAAGAGTCCAAGAACAAGAAAACTCTAAGACAAAACCATGGAAATTTTAAGAGACAAGCAACAAAAGAAATTTTTTGGAAAAACACCACTCAAATATGGAATTTAATGAGACAACTCAAGGAAAACTATGGCTGTACCAAACTGCACAAAAGGAGATGCCAAGTAAATTCAATAGTTAGAAGCCAAATTTCATCAAATTTGCATGTCATACACGTTCACTTGATTTTGTGGTTCAATAGAATTTTGAACTTGTAGTCTTTGTAATTTTTCTTTGCTTCTAAATTCTCTTTTTCTTTGTAATTTTCCAGCCACCAATGAATAATTTCTTTGGCTGAATCAAAATGTTTCTCTTTGGTCTTTGTTTGTTTCTTTCACAACTTTTTTTGCAAGCCTTTGTTTTTCTTTTGCACAAGTTTAATTTCTTAAGGAAATTGATGAATCACGAAAATATGATGTCTAACAATTGTAAAATTTACTTCTAACAACTCAATTTAGTTTAGGCATGAGAGTAGAATCAACGCATGTGGTCATACAACACAACAACACTACAAACAAAATTTTAACAAGAATCAAGATTAGAATTTTTTTCAAGAACTCATGAAGAACATGAAGACATGAAATCGCATGGAACTTGAAGAAAAACACAAGGGTTATGTGGCAGATCAATAAACAAGACTAACCCACCAAAGATTCTCACAAAAACTCAAGAACATAAGGAAAAGAAAGGATTTCAGATTTTCGAAAATTGCAGAAATTTACCTTTGAAGATTTTTAAAACTGAACTTGAAGAAGAATTCCACAAGAATTAGGCTCTAGATACCACTTGATGTATGGTTGAATCCATCAACCATGAATTTTCTCAAATCTACCTTGAATTGAAACTCAAACTTCAAGCTTTCTTCAAGGACACAAAGCTGTCTAGAATTCACAAACTAATGGTTGTTTGTAAATTTGATTTCAGAAATGGAAAGTATGGTAAAGGTAAGGGATGAAGGTGGATGGCACCATGGAAAAGCTTTCCAATAAGCCTAGGAAGAATCGCCATAATAGCTGGAAGCTATTGATAAAAAACATGAAGTTCTTACACAAGAACAAGAGAGAAATCTCTTACAAATGAACTTTACTTTCATTCACTTTAGAAAAATCGAGTTACCCTTACATTCAGTTGACAACTTTATATAAAAAATGAAAACAACTGAATGTAATCGATTATTAGTCCATGTAATCGATTATTTTGTTCTTGATCTTCTGGAAACAAATGTATGAACAAAGTAATTGATTATTTAGCTATGTAATCGATTAACACAGAGAGTTTTCATTTTTCAAAGTGTTGCATAATCGATTACAGACAAATGGTAATCGATTAAAACATACAAGTCTTGTTTCTATATGTAACTGAACTACTCGTAATCGATTACATATACATTGTAATCGATTTAAACAAAAAGTATTTGTTTTTGTGTTTTTACAGAATTGCTTCTTACAAGTGCTGGAATTTATTGAATTAAATTGGACTTCAGACATCAAAATACAACCCTTGTCATCCTTAAGTTGATGTGCCTCTTCATACTTGTCCAAGTTAGCTTGAGTCCTAGCTCTTGTCATTAGTCCTTTAAAGCTCACCAAAGAAAGTGCTTCAAGCTCTCCTTCTAGACCCTTAGCTTGCCATGGACCTCTATTAGGAAGTGACTTCCAAACCATTGTAGAAGAAGTGTTGGTGAACAAGACAATAAAGGCTCTTAAAAATTTATCAAATCTATCATCCCTTTCTTCCTTGACAATCAATTGATGAAGAAATATATTGACACTTAAGCACTTCTCACACTGCTTTAGTGCTCTCTCTTCAAATTTAATTACCTTTCCTTCACCCTTCTCTCTTGAATCATGCTCTTTATCAAGAATCTCCCTATGTGCTTTGATCTCTAATGAATTTTCTTCACCTATTGCCATAGAAGAATCTCTCTTAAGTCTCAAGATTTCTAATTGAATTTTGGTTGGCTTCGAAGTTAACTTGGGAAACTTCCATGAATTGCATAAGAACATTTACAAGATTCAAGAGTCTATCCTCTTCAAGTTGGTTGTGAAGGTGTCAGTCTTGCTCCCATAATGAATTTCCCATAGACTAGAGATTACAATGGCCAGTTCAATACTCTTCTTCATAAAGAACATTAAAATTTTGTAGGGCACTGACCATTATCTACATGAAATTAAGATGCTTAGAAAACTTCTCTAGTTGATTACTAATTGATAGAGATTTATGTGATTTGGGTGCTGCATAATCTAGTGCCTTATTTTGTCTATAAGAAGCTGGGGTTACAAGAACCCTAACCCACTAACATTTCTCATTTGTTAGAAGATAGGACTCTTACTTATCCATGAGGAATATTGGAAAATTTGATGGTTAAAGTTGAAAAATTCATTTTTCTAGCTATTTTGTGATTTAGGACATGGAAGAGTGATAATCAATGTCGTATCGCTTCAAAAAAATTAAACTATGCTAATTCTGTAGCACAGGATTAACCTAGGTCGACTCAGAGACACGATAAATTTGGTTTCAACTTCAATTCACTAATAAACAATAGGGGTTTTTTGTCGAACAGATTGCATGCGATGAGTAAAAATTGCAAAAACACAAACTATGATTGAAGAAAAATCCAGAAACTGACAAAATTGATAAGAGGTATTGTAAAAAAGATGAAAGAACATTAATCCAATTCACCAAACCAAGCAATGTGAATTATCATAATTCTCAGACAATGATCTTGTTATGAAAGTTCATTCAATTTTATTAGAAGCAGTTCAATCAAATTAACTTCTAAATTAATTGAAACCATAAACCTAATTGAAATATCATCCAAATAATTTGTGATTAAAATTCAAAATTAGTAAATGAATCCATAACCTAATCCATTTTCAATCCTAAACACATTCATAATCATGAAAACTGGATAGAGGATTGAAGAAGAAAGTGAACATTCACACAAAAATTGAAATACCAAACCAGAACTCAAATTCTCCTTGCTTGGACTGGATCTTTGGATTGATTGATTGTTTAGCCTTCTATAATCATCATCAATGGAAGACCCACAAAATTATTGCACGAAAAATGGAAGAACAAAAATGAAAATGAAGAAGAAAGCTCAAGAACAATGAAGAACAATTGAGAGAAAATGAGAGAAAAGATTTAAATTCTGAAAACTTTACAAGAAACTACAAAATCCATTTTTTTTTCCTAAAATGTAGTTAACTTTCACTAACTAATTGCACTAGCATATAGTGACTGAGTCAGTAGGAAAGGATGGGCCATTAGTAGGCCCATCTAATCTAATTAATTATGCTAATTACACCAATAAAAATCCAACATGCAACCCAAAACTCAAGTGCTGAGGTTTTGACTTCCAAGCCTAAAATGATCCTCAAAATGATAGATTTGGCCTTTGCTTATATCTGACAAAATTGTAGATCTTTTCCTTATCTTTCCAGGACTACTCATATGTGCCATTTGGAGTTCTGTAGAGCTTTCTGAGTCCTGTACAAGGAAGATAGGTAAAGTGAGCATAAAATTCAAAAATAAGCAACAATTAGCAATTAAGCCCACTTGTTTGCCTAAGATAAAAACTTAATTAGAATGAGAAAATAAAAGTCCAAGAGAAGTCAAATAAGCTAAGAATAATAGAAAAAATTAAAGAAAAAAATGCTCAATCAAGGAGGATGAAGAAATCCCTATTATTTTGGGACGACCATTCCTCTACACAGGAGGGTTTAGATTGATCTTCGACAAAGGAAAATAATTTGGAGGTTGGGTGATGAAGAGGAATTATTTAAAGTGTTTGATTTGGTAATTAATTCCTTCTCATCCCCTACATTTAATTTTGTGCAAGCCACCAACAAGATGAAGACTATTGTGGCTAAGCCTCACCCAAGTGTGGGGAAAGAAAACCCTCCAAAGAAGAAAGTCATTCCAAAAGACCCTAGATGGAGTAAGAAAAGGGAGATAGCAACACCATTTAAGCTCTTGGTTGTGGAGTGGATGATTATACTCGAGGATCAGTTCAAAAAGAGAAAATCACCTTTTTCAAGGGTGCTTAATTTTCTTCCCTTTTTCATCTGTCAAGCTCGAAATGTTAAATAAGCACTTCTCAGGAGGCAACCTGATTTATGTTATGATTTTTCCTTATTCCAGTCTTTTATTTTTCTGTTGTGTTAGTACATTATCTATTTTTAGTACATTTTCATTTTTCATGCATTTTTCATTTTTAATTTGGATGCATTGATACTGCACTATATAAGTGTGGGGAAGGGTATCATTGTTCCCCCGACTTTGAGCTCTCTGTGATATATGTGAATTCTTGCATTATTCTAGTTCTAGTACTATGAAAGTATCATGGGTTTAGAATTTTGTGTATTCAGTTATTACCTCGATATAAAAAAAAAATGTGTATTGGGGTAATTGGATTTTTGTTCAAGAGGGAACATTAGCATGCATGATTTTGAACTCTTAGAGCTACCCTCAGAAATGTGAGTGTTGAGCCTTAATTCTCTTAGTGTGGGTGAATTGATCCAGTGCATTGTTCTATTGTCTATTTTGAAATGCATATCCTTGATTTTCTTAGTGTGGGTGAATTGATCCTTAGCATTGTTCTATTCTCTGTTTTGACATGCATATCCTTGAATGAATTCTAAGTTTTCTTAAAAGATGAGACACTAATAGACCATTTGTTTGTAATCGATTACGAAGCAACTCAATACAAACATAGAACACTTTCTATCTGTGTTAATCGATTACCATTTATCTGCAATCGATTACTAAGAACTTTGTAACTCTGTGTTAATCGATTACATGACGTATTTGTTAGATATAGGGGGAGCATGAAGGTGGATCAAGATACATGCTGAAGATGAATGGGTGTTTTAGCTTTGTACATGCATTCAATTGAAGGCATTTGTAATTACTTGATGTAGGAGATAATCATCCTATGATCGATTGCATTGCATTAACATCATTCACTTACTTGCATTCATGATTTTACATAAGCACATGGTTTGTGAAAAGGTTTGAGATTTCATGATTACATCAAAGCAAGGTGCTCATGGTTTTAAGTTTTTGGAAAAACTATTTTTTCACTGTTTTAATCGATTACCACACATTGGTAATCTGTTACCTGAGTTTTGAAGAACAAAATAATCGATAAGCAACATTAAGTAATCGATTACTTAGCATAAACATAGAACAAGAGATGATTGTGTTAATCGATTACCATTTATCAGTAATCGATTACTTAGTTCAAACATCGAACAAGACATGTCTGTGTTAATTGATTACCAGTTATCAGTAAAGGATCACTTAGTTCATTTATGGAACAATATATCCCTGTAGTAATCGATTACAGGTCGAAATAATCGACTACTTTGTTCATATAATCTTTCCAGAAAACTGAAGAACATTTTAATCGATTACATTTGTATTTAATCGAGTACAAATGAAGATTTAATCGATTAATTAGGCAATTTAGTCGATTACATTCAGTTACAACTATTTTTTATAAATAATTGAAGGCTTTTCTAAAAACATACACATTACAACTCTACGAAATTCTAAAAGTTTTCATAAGCCTTCTGAGATTGAGAAAGGTTACTCTGAGTTCTAAAGTGCTTGACCCACAAATTCAAATCTTAATGGTGTTTTGAAAGATTTCTTGGGCAAGACAACAAAAAAGCTTTTGGAGAAAAAGTTCTGAAATTGCTTTTCATTTCAATCCTTTTTGGTAACTTATATTCATCAGGTTGTTTCTCTCCATTAGCTTTGCTTGTAAATTCATCTTTGAATTTTTGATTGTTTGTAACTATTACAAGGGTTCTTGAAGTTTTTATAGAGTGAGTTTCTCTAGAGGGAAAAAGTAGAGAAGGATTCTCAATGTCTTGATCACTAAGAGTCTAATATGATTTTAGATTTCTGTTCTTTATCTAGGTTTCATAAAGGATGATTTTTGTAAAGCTTGTAAGAACTGAAATTTATTAATAGTGGAACTATAATCTAGTTTTGATTAGAAGAAACTGGATGTAGCTTCTTTTGTTGAGAGGTGAACCAGTATAAATTCTTGTGTTGATTACTTTCTTTTAATCTCTTCAAGTTATCTTAATTTGCGGTTCTTGGTGAATTCTTTATTATTCAACAAGTAGTGTTTTTGTAATTGTTTTCTTAGGCTGAGTGATTTGATTGATCGAAGCATTCTTGTTTTATTTGTGATAAAGATCCTTTAACTCTGATTTTCTAAAGATTTTAAACAGGCCAAGTTTAAACCAATTCACTCCCCTCTTGGTTATTGTGTGTATTCTCATTGTTTTCAGTATTAATCAATTACTTTGTTCATACATCTTTTCCAAAAAAGTCAAGAACAAATTAATTGATTAAATAAATAATTAATCGATTACTTAAGAGTAATTAATTGATTACATGAACGTATTAATCGATTACATTCGGTTACATCAACAAGTGGCTATATATAGCTGTGCAAAACTGATTGTAAGGGGACTTTTTGACGTATTAATGAAAAGATGAATTGCTTGTGAAAGTTTCTCTCTTATTCTTGTGCAAGAACTTCTTGGGTCTTATCAATGGTTTCTCAATGCTATTGTGGCAATTCTTCCTAGAATTATTGGAGAGCTTTTCCATGGTGTTCCATCTTCATCCCTTGTCTTCTTCCATCTTCCATTGCTGCAGTTTGAAGCTTCCTTCTAGCCCTTATGCTACACGTGAATTGAGGGAAATCTTGAGTTCTTAAAGGAATCTTGAAGAGTGGGTTTTATTGCAAGGTAGATAGGGAAAATCAATGTTTAACGAGTTTAGACATACATCATGTGGTATTTAGAGCCTAATCCTTGTGAAATTCTTCTTCAATTTACGTTCTTAGGACTTCTCCAAAGGTAAAAAAAAATGAAAACAGTAAATCCTACATCGATTCCTAGTTTTCTTGAATTTTCATAAGAGTCTTGGTGGTTTGGGCATTGTCTTGTGTTCCTACACCATTCCTAGTGTTTAGTTTCAAGTTCTTATGAAATTCTTGTTCTTCTTGTTCTTCATGTTCTTCCTTGTTCTTGATAATTTTATAGTTTTGATTCTTGTCAACTTGTGTTAGTAGTTGTTTCAGTGTTGTATAACCATACTTGTTTTGATTCTAATCTCATGTCTAGATCTGAATTGAGTTATTATAAAAAAAAATTACAATTGTTATACATTATTTTTTCGTGATTAATTAAATTTCTTTAACAATTCTTGAACTTGTACAAAAGAAAAACAAAAGCTTACAGAATATTGTGTAAGAAACAAGAAAAGGCAAAAAAAAAAATAATTAGGTACAGCCAAAGAAATTATTGAATTGGTGGCTAGAAAAATAAAAATAAAAATAGAATTTAGAAGCAAAGAAAATTTACAAAGTTACAAGTTCAAATTTCCTTTGAACCACAAAATTAAGTGAACTTGTAAGACATGCAAACTTGGTGAAATTTGACTTCTAACAATAGGAATTTGCTTGGTGTATCTTGCTTGTGCAATTTGGTCCAGCAACTATCCTTGAATTGTCTCATTGAGTTCCAATTTGAGTTTGTGTTATTCTAAAAATTTTGCTTTTGTTTCTTGTCTCTTAAAAATTCCAAGGTTTTGTCTTAGAGTTTCTTGTTCTTGGACTCTTGAGTCTAGCCTAGAATTGTTCCTATTTCACTTTAGTAAAGAACCTTGATTGGATTGGAAGTTGCTGCTTAAGAACTATAAAGGAGCAAGAGTGGGAAAAGCAAAGAGAGAACATTAAAAAAAAAGCCTAGATAAAGTGTGCAAACACGAGTGTGAGTGGCAAACACTTAGAGAGTGGTGAGAATTTCCTTATATACTTGTGTTTTTGCTAACCATTTCTTTTGAAGGATGAGCTCAAGCGAAGAAGAGGCTTTGTCACCCAAGACCTCTAGGTTGATGAAGGCCATTACAAAACAAATGGAAGAATTACAAATCAAAATGGATGCAAGATTTGAGAAATTACAAAGGGAGACATAAAGAAGGAATAATCCAATTAGGAGAGTGGATGGAGAGACTTATGGCAATAGGAGGTTGAGTAAGTATGCATCCTCTCATGGAGGAAATTATGAAGATAAGGGGAATGAAAGGGAGGAGTGGAGAGAAAACAATAATAGGAGACAAATAATAGGAGACACAATCCTAGGAGGCAAAATAGGGAGGAGGAAGATTGGAGGATGAGTCGAGAAGAGAGAGAAGGGAGGAATGGATGATTGAGTGGAGTGAAAATAAAAATTCCAAGGTTCCTTGGAAATTATGATCCCAAAGAGTACTTTGAGTGGGAGATGAAAGTAGAGAAAATTTTCTCATGCCAACAATTTGATGAAGAAAAGAAAGTGATTCTAGCAACTCTAGAATTTGGTGGCTATGATTTGGTGTGGTGGAACCAAATTATAGGGAGGTTGAAGTGACAAAGAATAAATAGCTGGAATTACTTGAAGGGGTGCTTGAGTGAAATAATTGTTCCCAATTATTATACAATAAAAATCCACAACAAGCTCCAAAGACTATTCCAAGGCTACAAAAGTGTTGATGACTACTATAAGGAGATGGAATTGATGATGATGAGAGCTGAAATTATAGAGAGGCAAGAGGCAACCATGGCTAGGTTCCTTCATGGCTTGAATAAAGAAATTCAAGATGTGTTGGAGCTACATTCTTATGTCACAATAGAGGAGCTAGTCCACAAAGCTCAAAGGGTGGAGCAACAACTCAAAAGGAGGAAAGCTTCCAAAACCAATGGCTCTGTAACTTCCAGTTGAAAAGACAAGCCTAGGAGGGAGCTTTCTTAAGTGAAAGGTAAAGAAGAAATGGTGGAGCTCAAGCAAAAAAATTATGGACCCTACTCCAACAAGATCAAGCAATATCAAGTGCTTTAAGTGCCTTGGCAAGGGCCACATTGCTTCACAATGTCCCAACAAAAGAATAATGATTTTGCTTGAGGATGGAGGCATAAAGAGTGAGTTTTCAAGTAGCTCAACTAGTTCTTCAAGTGAAGAAGAAGAACTTACACTTTGTGGAAGCCGTGGAGGGTGATCTCTTAATGATAAGGAGAATGTTGAGCAATTTTTACCAAAACAAAGAGGAGACTCAAAGAAAAAATATTTTTCACACAAGGTGCTTAGTTGAAGACAAAGTATGCTCACTTATAATTGATGGAGGCGTCTGCAACAATGTGGCTAGTACAAGGCTTGTAGAGAAATTACACTTGCCAACCACAAAATCATCCAAGGTCATACAAGCTTCAATGGCTCAGTGAGAGTGGAGAAGTGGTGGTAAATTCTCAAGTGCTCATTCCTTTTTCTATTAATTCTTATAATGATAAAGTTCTTTGTGATATTGTACCAATGGAGGTTGGATATATTCTTCTTGGAAGGCCTTGACAATATGATAGAAAAGTTATACACAATGGTATGGAGAACACTTTTAAGTTTGAGCATTTAGACAAACAAATTATTTTGAGGCCTTTGACTCCTAGACAAGTGTGTGAATATCAAGTGAGAATGAAACAAAAGAGAATTCAAGAGCTGAAAAAAAATATTGCACTTGATAGCACAAAAAAAGGCAAGAATAGTGAGCTATCCAAGAGAAAAACAAGGAAGAAGAAAAGAAAAGATAAAGAAAATGAGAGCAAAAAAATTCATGAGACCAAAAAGGGTTTATTCTTGAGTGAAAAGGAAATCAAGAGAGTGTTATTAGCAAAACAACCTCTTTATTATATGGTTCCTAATTCTCTTTGTTTTCATGTTGAAAAGGAAGGAGAAAAATTGCCCAAGCTATGCAATCTCTTTTGGAGGAATGCGAAGATGTTTTTCCAATAGAAATTCCTAATGGATTTCCTCCTTTAAGAGGCATAGAGCACCAATGATGGAGGTCCATGGCAAGCTAAATGTCTAGAAGGAGAGCTTGAAGCACTTCCTTTGGTGAGCTAGGACTTAAGCACTTCAAGGCAACATCTAAGCCAACTTGGACAAGCATGAAGAAACATACCAGCTTGGAAAAGACACAAAATAGTCTGTGGTAATCGATTACAAGCTATTTGTAATCGATTACCAAGGCACTTTGTAAAACAATTAATGTCTGTATTAATCGATTACAATGTATATGTAATCGATTACCAGTAATTCAGTTACACATAGAAACAAGACTTGTCTGTTTTAATCGATTACCAATTGTCTATAATCGATTACACAACACTTTAAAAAAATGAAAACTCTCTGTGTTAATCGATTACATAGCTAAATAATCGATTACTTTGTTCATACATCTGTTTCCAAAAGATCAAGAACAAAATAATCGATTACATAAAACAAAATAATCGATTACTTGGACGAAATAATCGATTACATTCAGTTATTTTTATTTTTTATATAAAGCTGTCAAACTGAATGTGAGGTAGACACTCCTCCCAAGTTCTCAAATTACCCTTGATGTAACATCTAAGGAATTGACCCAAGGTCCTATTCACCACCTCGGTTTGGCCATCCGTTTGTGGTTGATAAGTTGATGAAAACAAGAGTTTTTTACCAAGCTTACTCCATAATGTTTTCCAAAAATGGCTAAGGAACTTTGTGTCTCTATCACTCACAATGTTTCTTGGTAATCCATGTAGTCTTACCACTTCTTTGAAGAAAAGATTAGCTACTTCACAAACATCACCACTCTAGTGACAAGGAATAAAGTGTGCCATCTTTGAGAACCTATCAACAACAACAAAAATAGAATCCTTTCCCCTCTTGGATCTTGGAAGACCAAGCACAAAATTCATAGGAATATCAACCCAAGGGGAGTTAGGAATACACAAAGGTGTATACAAACCATGAGGCATTAATCTAGATTTAGCTTTATGACAAACAATGCATTGAGAAACAAGCTTATGTACATCATGCCTTATTTTTGGCCAAAAGAAATGTTCATGTAAAATAGCCAAAGTTTTATCCACACCAAAGTGCCCCATTAAATTATTCTCATGGGCCTCCCTAATGAAAAGTTCTCTCAAAGAGCTTTTAGGAACATATAACTTCTTTTCCTTGAACAATAAAACATCATGTCTAAAATATCCTTGATAAGCCCCTTTTTCCCACAAAGCAAAAATACTAGAGATGTCACGATCACTTGCATACAATTCCTTTATGCTATTAAAACCAAGCAATTTAGTTTCAAGCATAGAAATCAAACAATGCCTCCTTGATAAGGCATCTGCTACCACATTCAACTTTCCTTGCTTGTGTTTAATGACATAAGGAAAGTGCTCAATGAACTCAACCCACTTAGCATGTCTCTTGTTGAGTTTTCCTTGACATTTCAAATATTTAAGAGATTCATGATCACTATGTATCACAAATTCCTTAGGTAAAAGATAATGTTTCCAAGTTTGCAAGACTCTAACAAGTGCATACAATTTTTTATCATAAGTGGAATAGTTCAAACATGCACCCTTTAATTTCTCACTAAAATAAGCAATAGGATGTTTATCTTGAATCAAAACCCCCACAATGCCCACGTTAGATGCATCACATTCCAATTCAAAGGAAGCATTAAAATTAGGCAATGCAAGAATAAGTGCATGAGATAACTTATCCTTCAATGTTTGGAAAGCAATTTCATGTTCTTGCTTCCAAGAAAAGCTCATGGTTTTCCTCATCAATTCATTCAAAGGAGAAGCAATGGTACTAAAGTCCTTCACAAATCTCCTATAAAAGCTAGCTAAACCATGAAAGCTTCTCATATATATCACACAATGACATTGCTCACCTCAACATTATCTCTCATCAATGTCATTATCAACATCAACATCACATCATATGATGACGATGATGATTGAATGAGATAATGATGATGTGTTTGATGATGTACAAATGAAATAAGGTTAATGTGGTTGATGATGTTGAAATGAGATGACTTTGATACGTATAATGATGACATTGCTCACCTCAACATTATCTCTCATCAATGTCATTATCAACATCAACATCACATCATCTCAATATCATCATTATACGTATCAAAGTCATCTCATTTCAACATCATCAACCACATTAACCTTATTTCATTTGTACATCATCAAACACATCATCATTATCTCATTCAATCATCATCGTCATCATACTTATCAGACTCATCTCATATTAACATTATCACCATGAACATCAATTTCATCTCATTTTCAACATTATCAGCCACATCAATGTTACCACATTTAAGCATCACAAACCACATAAACATCATCTCATTTCATTCACAATCCATGTTACCATGAGACTGGTATTTTAGGAAAATTATAAATTAAAGGGAAGGATTACAGTATAGAAAACAAACACTCATGCCCATTTAAAAATTTAGTAAAGAATTAAATAGAGAACGAATTATAAAATTTTAGGCAGAGTCTCCTCTGTAGTTAAGACCTTTCCCAAAATTCAATCATCACAACAACAACATCATTCACATTTTATCCATCAAGAAGCAAATTCATCGCATCCCATTAGATAAAAACATCATTTGCCTTGAAAACGAGCACACACAGGAACAAAAACACATCACTCATAAATACATCGCATCTCATTAGTTAAAAACTTAGTTTTTCTTGAAAACCAGCACACAGTAAGGACAGACAGTTATCTTCATAGTTGGACTTGTAACTACCTGCCTCGTCGTTACTATATCATTAACTCGTATCGTACAAAATTTATTTTTAATTAAAACTTCATTAATTTGATTATAAAAATGATGGTAAATTTTTTGCGATAATACAATTATCATACACGTATTACAACTACATATTTAAAAACATATGTACATATATATTAAATCACAATATGTCATCCACATGTTAGAACTTCCTTTAGCTTTACATATATATACACCTGAACTTACATATCTAACAAAAAGTCAAAAAACTAACTAAGAAAGAGTTGATTAACAAAACACAACTCCTTCTCCAAAAAGAAATCCAACGTCATTACGTCGGCTTGGCGACTCCAACCAAAAAGAAGATCTCCCTCCAAGGTCACCTATTGCTGCTCATCTGCTTTCATTCGCGATCATCACATGTACCAACCACATGGTACAACAAATGCAAGGGTGAGTTTATTATATAAAACCAACAAACATCAGATAGCAGCAATTGGGAAGGAAACAACATTACCCAACATAATCATTAACAAAAATCCATGATTCCAATACACACTCAACAAACCAATCATCTAATGCATTTCACAACTCAAACAATTATGCATAGAATGGTGCATGCACCTAACTTATCTATCAGCATGAAATGTGGTACCATCCTCATGGAAATAGCCCCTCTCAGGAAAATGATGCAGTAGTTCGTCGAGGTCACCCTGTCGTGCATTGGTCGCTCCCCCCTATAGTGAGTAGCCCTGAGTCTCAAGGGAGTTCCAAATAGAGTGATATGCCCCCTAGTTTCTGTGTTTTAGCCCACAAAAACTCACAGGTACTTACTGCCACCATTCTATGTCCATCCATGTACATGAAGTATGAAACATGGGCATCATCAATGTATGACCATGGCAGGAATAAATCCTTCCCCGCAAGGATGACCAGTCATACACCCCCATGTACATACATAACACACTAATGTGGGCTCACTGATGCACTGACCATGGCTAGGAACAAATTCTTCCTCGCAAGGATAACTGACCGGTCACTGCACCCCATGTATATATACATAACATACAACCATGGCGAAATCAATGTATGACCATGGCCAGGAACAAATCCTTCCCCGCAAGGATGACCAATCATGCACCCCCATGGGTATCAGTGTACATACACATCACCTCATCTCGATATCATCATATATATATATATATATATATATATATATCAAATTTATCTTATTTCAATATCAACATCCATTTCATCATCATCTCATTTAAACATCATAAACCACATCATCATTATATCATTTATACTTCATCAAACACATCATCATTATCTCACTCAATCATCACCAACAAATCAATAACATCTCATTTCAACATTATCAATGACATCAATATCACCTCATCCATCCACAATCCATATTACCACGAGACTGGTGTTCTAGGAAAATTTTAAATTAAAGAGGAGGACTACAATATAGAAAACACACTCTTATGCCCATTTAAAAATTTAATAAAGAATTAAATAGGAAAATATATTATAAAATTTTGGGCAAAGTCTCCTCGGTTATTAAGACTTTTCCCAAAAATCCAATCGTTACAGCAACAACAACATCAGATGTAGTTTTATCCATCTATAATAAATTCATTGCATCCCATTAGTTAAAAATATCATTTATCTTGAAAATGAGTGCACACAAGAACAAACACACATCAATCATAAATTCATCGCATCCCATTAGTAAAAAACTTAGTTTTTCTTGAAAACCAGCACATAGTAGGGACAGACAATTATCTTCATAGTTGGACTTTCTGGGCCCCAACTATGGTATCTAAATTATCGCCAAAATAATAAACTTCCCTTACCTAACTAGGAGTTCTCCTGATAAAACCTCACTGTTGTTTTGGAGATCCTTCAATACGTGTGTTTTCGTCCAAATGTAGAGCTCTATATACCAAATCGAAGACAATTTAATATAGATTTCCAAGGTAAGATCAATATTAACATTTGGGATCAAATACCCACTCGAATTCAAAAAGGGGCTAAAAGGGTGTTTTGGGAGTTTACATCAAAAGACATAATTTTGAAATTTCGATCACACCAATGTGACCATGGGTTCAACAAGATCACAGAAATGACATCAATTTCATAAAAATGAGACTTTCATAACATCTCATTTTCAAAGGTTTTTTCAAAGGAAGTGTAAAACTCTCAACAACGGTACCCAAAACATAAGAGACGCTAATAGAAGCTTAAACTAGCTAGGAAAAGACAAAAAAACTAAGATTACCTCAAAGAAACCAAGAAAGAATGATTGAGAGCTTCATTCTCTACTGAAACTTCAAAAGGAGTTTCAAAAATTATGATCCGATTAAAGGGTTCCTCTCCATGCAGTGGTCTCGTGGCAAGCAATGACGGTCCGTTGTGGTCACCAGTGGTCTTGGGTGGTGGAGGATGGTGGTGGGAGGTTTAGTGAAGATAGGAGGAAGAAGAAACCTCCATTTTTCGTGATTTATGAAGCTGGTATGTATTTATCACCGCCTTCACTCGCCAAGACGAGCAAAAGTGTCTATAAAATTCGCTTAGGTGAGCTGACTAGATTCTAGAATTTCTGCTTCAGTGAAAAACTAATTTCTCATGTTCTAGCCATTATTTTTGTTACACCCCGGAGGCCTCCGATGCGTTAACATTATTATTATCAGCTTAGCGTTTAATCAACATAAAATAATACTCAGCGGAAGCATAGAATCGTTTTTCTTGATTCATTATGTATGGAATAACCAAAACTGTAAAATACAAAACAATCGCATGCTGATCCAGTTCATATTTCAAAAGCTATACAATTTAATTATACAGGCAGGTAACAGATACAAGACACTTATACTCAGGGAAATGGTACGTATCATATATCACAAAGTTCTGTACATATACATATCAGTGTCCAGAGTCCACACCACACATCCCGTGGTGCTACAAAAGAATATCAACCCTCCATGAGGGAGTACAGAACTATACAGCAAAATAAAACCAAAAAGAGCCTTCCAGCTCCCACATCAAGCAGCCTAGTCTCAACTGGGCCTCCTGCCCTGAGACTGCTCTTCTCTGCCAGTAATATCACCTGAAATCATGTAAGCCCCACACGGGGTGAGATAACATATCTCAGTAAGCTCAGGGTCCTTGGGAAATCATTCCTACCCTGGCTCACAGATTCACAACACATAAACAGGTATATACATCTCATACATGGCCCACTGGCCTCAAGATCACATAATCATCATCACAAGCATATCTATGACAGGAGGCAGAGCTCCTCAATGCCTGGCGGAGCTCCTCAACGCCTACTGACGGAGCTCCTCAACGTTAGTACCTGTCATAGTGTGGCAGAGCTCCTCAATGCCACGGGTGGAGCTCCTCAACGCCCAAAATTTCCGGCGGAGCTCCTCAACGCTGGTATATATCTATTGGCCAACAGATCTCTGGCAGAGCTCCTCGATGCCAGGGACGGAGCTCCTCAACGTCCGGAATACACGGCGGAGCTCCTCAACGCCGGTATTCGTCTATTGGTCAACAGACAGCTCAAGCACAGCACAAATATCGAATGCAATGCATACAATCTCAATACAATAATGTCACAGCCAATGCATGCATCATGAATCATGACCACCACTCCCCAGGAGTGTGGTGTGCAACCAAAACGGGAATTCATTCCCAGGGAACACTGAACTTACCTGGTAAGGTTCCAGCTCGTAGTTCCTTCCCAGGTCTGTGGCTTCCACCGCCAATAGTCTCAGAATCAATGCCTAATCATGGCATAAGTAATTTATATCACAATCCATTTCACACACATTCAATTACAGAATGTAAGTCCCCTATCCTAGGGTGTAATCAATTCTGCCCACACAAGGCTTTTTCTCAGATCATACACATATATCAAGCTGTTATCAGGGCCATTGAGTCACCACAGACTCAACACATAACATATGTCTAAACTATGGCCCAAAATTCAGAATACCAATAGAACGGTCTGGCTCTCAATCCAGACATCGTCCAAATAGCCTCTCAGGCTCAATACAGACTCAGTCATGGCTCATTCATGTCAGAAAACCAGGGATAAGTGACTCTACACCGGTCACTCATGCATTCACAGAGCCAATATTCAAAGTCCTCAGAATCAAAAACTGAAAGCTATTCCTTCATCATTAAACAATTCTAATCAGGTTTCCCAACAGAATTCTGGGCTAATTTTAGCCCCAGAGCAACAAAATTCACAAAATCCACAGATTTCTCAAATCCCAAATCAACCGGAGAAACTCAGGTTTCTTACCTCAGTGACGACTCACAAGGCTGAAGGACAGCTTTCCTAAGCTCTGCCGTCCGTTCCGCGCCTCTAGTCTTCGCCCACACTCACTTTTCTGAGGTTTCTCTGAAGGTTGGGATTTTGCTCAAATCTTAGGAATTGATGAAGGTTTTAAGCTTTCAATCGGTTAAAACTAGTTTCTAGGTCACAGGGAAGTGTTTAGGCTGGCAAACAAGGTTCTAGGAAGCTTGGAAACATCAACAATGGAGGCTGGGGCTGAAGGAAGGAAGAAGAAGAAGTTCTTCTTCTCCAAAACGCGACTGCCCTCTTATATTCTGCCTGCCCGAGCTTTGGCGCTGATCGCGCCAGCTCCCGCGCTGACCGCGCCAATATGGCGATTTAGGTGGCGCCACCAGCGCCACTCCCACGCCCCCAGCGTCAAGTTCCAGAACCTTTGGCGCCAACCATGCCATAACTTAGGGTTATCACATTCACCCCTCCTTTTTAAGAATTTTGTCCGCAAAATTCAGAAACATACCTGGTAGCCAACTCGGGATACATCTGCAGCAGCTCCTGCTCCCGCTCCCAAGTTGCTTCCTCAGGCGTTCTGCCTTCCCATTGTACCTTTACGATGGGAATGATCTTGCTGCGGATCTGCTTTTCCATCCGGTCCAGAATCTTCAAGGGCCGTGTAGGACTCGTCAAATTCTCTCTGATCTGAACTGTGTCAGGCTCAACCACGTGTGAGGGATCTGCTACATACTTCCTCAACTGAGACACGTGGAACACATCATGAAGCCCTGACAACTGGGGAGGCAAAGCTAGCCTGTATGTTACTGGTCCTATCCTTTCAAGGATCTGATATGGACCAATAAACCTAGGACTCAGCTTCCTTACCCCCAAAGCTCGTTCTACGCCCGTCACTGGAGATAATCTCAGAAACACATGATCACCCTCTTCAAACTGCAAGGGCCGGTGTTTCTGATCATAATAACTTCTCTGTCGACTCTGAGCCTTCATCAGCTTGTCTCTGATCATCTTGATCTGCTCAGAGGTCTCTTGAACCATGTCAGGTCCAAGGAGCTGCTTTTCTCCTACCTCTGTCCAACATATGGGAGTTTTGCACCGTCGGCCATACAAAGCCTCATATGGTGCCATGCCCAGACTGGCATGAAAACTGTTGTTGTAGGAGAACTCTACCAGAGGTAGATATCTGTCCCAGCTAGAACCTTGCTCCAAAGCACATGCTCTCAACATATCCTCTAGAGTCTGGATGGTCCTCTCTGTCTGACCATCTGTCTGAGGATGGTAAGCTGTGCTAAGTCTAAGCTGAGTCCCAAAAGCATCCTGAAGTGCACCCCAGAATCTAGAGGTGAACTTAGGATCTCTGTCACTAATAATACTGTCAGGAACTCCATGCAATCTAACAATCTCCTTGACATAAAGCTGGGCCAACTTCTCTGTGGTGTAGTCAGATCTCATAGGTAAGAAATGAGCGGATTTAGTCAGCCTGTCCACTATCACCCAGATGGAATCATATCCACTCTGAGTTCTCGGTAGGCCGACCACAAAATCCATAGAAATACTGTCCCATTTCCACTCAGGGATCTCTAACGACTGAAGTAGACCAGATGGTCTCTGATGCTCAATCTTGACCTTCTGACACACCAAACATTTTGTCACATGTTCAGCAATGTCCCTTTTCATCCCTGGCCACCAGAAACTCTTCTTCAGATCATGGTACATCTTGGTGGCTCCTGGATGAATGCTGAACTGACCCTGATGTGCCTCTGATAGGATGACATCTCTCAGCTCGCCCTTAGGCACAACAATACGACCTTGGTATTTTACCAAGTCGTGATCTCCCCAGGAAACATCTGGTTGGCCAATCATGGCCCTCACATCCTCATCCTGCTGCTGAGCCTCCCTGATCCTTCTGATCAGTTCATTATCTATCTTGGTCTTGCTCATCTCAAGACCATGTGCACCTTCTGTCACTGTCAAGTGCATGTCTCTGAACTGCTCTATTAGCTTGCAATCAGAGATCATCAGATATGCAGCAGTCATATTCTTCCTACTCAACGCATCAGCAACCACATTGGCCTTGCCTGGATGGTATCTCAGCTCAAAATCATAATCCTTCAGGAATTCCATCCAACGCCTCTGTCTCATATTCAACTCCTTCTGATCAAAGAGATATCTGAGACTCTTGTGGTCACTGAACACAATCAACTTGGCACCATACAAATAGTGCCTCCATATCTTCAGAGCAAATACCACAGCAGCTAACTCCAAGTCATGAGTAGGGTAAGACTCTTCATGAGGCTTCAGTTGCCTGGAAGCATAAGCAACCACCTTCTGATCCTGCATTAACACACACCCAAGTCCCCGCTTGGATGCATCACAGAACACCTCAAAGGTTCCTTCAGGATCGGGAAGAGTCAACACTGGAGCTGTGGTCAGTCTCTCTTTCAGCTCAAGGAAACACTGCTCGCACTCATGGGTCCAAACAAACGGAACCCCCTTCCGTGTGAGTCGAGTCAGAGGTACCACTAGCTGGGAAAACCCCTGAATAAACCTTCTGTAGTAGCCAGCCAATCCCAGGAAACTTCTGATCTCAGACACGTCCTTGGGCCTTTCCCAAGAAATCACTGCCTCTATCTTGCTAGGATCCACAGATACACCAGCTGCTGAGATCACATGGCCAAGAAACTTAACCTCTGTCAACCAGAACTCACACTTGGCCAACTTAGCATACAGTTGTTTATCCCTCAAGATCTGAAGGACTGTCCTGAGATGTTTGGCATGCTCACTCTCCGTCTTGGAGTATATCAGGATGTCATCAATAAACACCACAACAAACTGATCCAAGAAAGGTCTGAATACCCTGTTCATATAATCCATGAACACTGCAGGGGCATTCGTCAGACCAAATGGGATGACCTGATACTCAAAATGACCATACCTAGACCAGAAGGCTGTCTTCGGTATGTCTGCTGGCTTGATCCGAATCTGATGATATCCGGATCTCAGGTCTATCTTGGAGAACACTCTAGCTCCCCTCAACTGGTCCAACAAATCATTTATACGAGGCAGAGGATACTTGTTCTTCACAGTAACCTTGTTCAACTGCCTGTAATCCACACACAATCTCATACTGCCGTCCTTTTTCTTCACAAAGATTACCGGTGCTCCCCAAGGCGAGACACTCGGTCTGATGAACTGCTTGGACAGCAGGTCCTCCAACTGCACATTCAGCTCCTTCAACTCCAGAGGAGCCATGCGATACGGTGCCACGGATATTGGTCCCACACCTGGAACCAGATCTATGGAGAACTCTATCTCCCTCTCCGGTGGTAACTGAGTAATTTCTTCAGGGAACACATCCCTGAACTCGCTCACCACAGGAATCTGCAACAAAACATCATTGGGCTTATCCTCTGTCACACCTAAGAAGATGTAGCCTTGAGCTCCCTCTCTAAGTGCCTTGCATACTTGCAAGACTGATACAAATGAGGCAGAACTCGAACCGGTCTTGTCAGAAGGCAATACCACCCTCTTCTGACAACAATCTAGCATCACACCATATTTGGTCATCCAATCCATACCCAGAATCATCTCTAGGGTAGGCATTGTTAGACAGAACAGATCAACCACATAGGTTCTGCCCTCATAGACAAACTGCACATTCCTGCAGCACGTGCTCACAAGGCATCTTCCTTTGGATGCTATGGTAACCTCCATAGGAGGGGCAAAACTAGTCTTAGGCAATCTCAGCCTATCAACAACCACATCCTGAATGAAGGAATATGTGGCTCCAGAATCAAATAAAACTCTAACATCACAATCATCGATCAGAACTGTACCTCTGATCAGGTCTGGAGCTCTGGCTGCCTCTCTGGCATCTACTGTGTATACCCGACCCGCTGTGGGTGTCACCATCTCCACTGGAACTGCCTGTGCCCGAACCTCTGTCTGAGGGCACTCTCTGGCCATGTGGCCTGCCTTGCCACATCTGTAGCAAATGATCTGGCCTGATGCACATGCTCCCGTATGTTCCTTTCCATAAGCTGAGCATTTGGGACCAGACTTCTTCCTAGGAAAACCCCTCTTGAATCTATCAGAGGGTACAGAGGCTCTCAACATCTTGCCCTTACCCTTTTCGGGCGGGCCAGCTCCACTCGACTTCCTTCCCTCCTATCTGACTGAAGGAGTAGACTGTCCACCTCTCTGCTGTCTCAATAGGATACCCTCCACCTGACGACTCTGTCTCACCAGGGTATCCATATCACGTGACCCCAAACCAGCCACTAACACCTGAATGTCATCTCTAAGTCCCCTCAGGAACTTAGCTGCTAAGGTCTCAGCATCAGGCAGAGGTCGTCTGAAATGTGCATACTGGGCCAGCTTATTAAACTGGGCCAGATACTCGTCCACCGTCATGGTTCCCTGGACAAGTGTATCGAACTCCGCCTGCTTCTGCTCCCGAGCATCTCTAGGAAAGAATCTGTCTAGGAAGCAGGCTTCGAACAACTGCCAGGTAATCACCTCTCCCCGGCCTCTCAGAAGTGGGACAGTGGTCTTCCACCACTTGTGGGCATCTCCCTGAAGCATGTAGGTTGCATACAGCAACCTCTAATGGTCGGGGCAATCCATGACCTCAAAAATCTTCTCTAAGGCTTGCAGCCATCCTGCTGCAGCCACTGGATCATATCCTCCTGAAAATACTGGGGGATCATGCTTCCTGAAGGTGAGCAGCATCTTCCCTCTAGCTGCTACATCACTATCAACCTCCAGCTGGGTCATCTGGTCCCCTCGGTGGTGACTCTCACCTGCCTGCTGGCGACTAGCCTCGCCCTCAGGTACAGGAGGTGTGGAGGAGGCTCTGTCATTCCTCCTGAGGTTTCTCACCT
>PYAF01005724.1:30277-56388 GCA_007407185.1 Glycine tomentella
GGCTTTATGCCATGAGTGTGCTTTGATTTTGGATGATGGATGTGTATGACCTGATTGTAGTCAGGTGTATTGTGCCTTGATGTGCCTGATGATGATGGTGATTGTGGTTGATATATATATGTTGTCAGTGAACCAGGGGAAGGAAATACCTTCAAGGGCCCTGAGTTTACTGAGATTTTATATCTCACCCCGTTTGTGGTACTTATGATGCAGGTGATTCATCAGGAGGAGTAGATAGATCCCAAGGCAAGAAGCCTATGCAGGGATAGCTACTGTATGTACACCTTAGGCTAGTCGATATGAGCATGTGGCTCTGGCGTTTTGTACTTAGCCTTTGGTTTTGATTTTGTTATACCCTGAGGGGATATTTGTACAGTTTTGTATTGTACAGAGAACTTATATGTATATTCACCATATTATAGTGTACAGTGCTGATGACAGTGACCTTTTGATTATGTCACGCATAGTTATGCTTCCAAACTGCTTAAACTCTGATTGATTATCTGTTGTTTGTGGTTATGTTTGGTAATGACCCTGATAATTAAGAAGGGGCGTTACACCTTTCATAGGAAAAATGATTCACCGCCTATCAGGGTCATCATGTCGTGCACTGGCCATTCCCCCCCGGTGATCAACTAGGTAGTTACAAAGGAATTTCAAACCTGATGGCACCTTAGTTCCTGCATTCTCAGCCCACTGAAATCTACAGGTACGCGCGTGCCTTCATTCTATTTTCGTCCATGCACATGAAGTATGAAACATGGGTATCATCAATGTATGACCATGGCCAAGAACAAATTCTTCCCCGCAAGGATGACCAATCATACACCCCCATGTACATACATAACACACCAATGTGGGCTCACCGGTGCACTGACCGTGGCTAAGAAAAAATCCTTCCCCGCAAGGATAACCAACCGGTCACTACATCCCATGTGTACATACACAACATACAACCATGGGCACTATCAATGCATGACCATGGCTAGGAACAAATTCTTCCTCGCAAGGATGACTAGTCATGAACCCCCCATGGGTATCCATATATATCCACATCATACAATGACATTGTTCACATCAACATTATATCTCATTAATGTCATTATCAACATCTAGATCATTTCATCTCAACATTATCATCATCATAAAACATCAATAACATCTCATTTCAACATTATCATCATCATAAAACATCAATAACATCCCATTTCAACATTATCATCAAAACAACATTGTTTCATTCAAACATCACCAATCACATAAGAATTATCTTATTTCAACATCATTAACCACATCAATAACATCTCAATTTCATTATCATCAACAACATCACGAGCAATCACATTCATCATACCACAAGACTGATATTTTATGAAAATTTTAAATTAAAGAGGAGAACTAGAATATAGAAAACACAATCTTATGCCCATTTAAAAATTTAATAAAGAATTAAATAGGAAAACATATTATAAAATTTTGGGCAAAGTCTCCTCTGTAATTAAAACGTTTCCTAAAAATTCAATCATTACAACAACAACATCATTCACAGTTTTATCCATCAACAAAATATTCATTACATCCCATTAGTTAAAAACAAAGTTTTTCTTGAAAACCAGCATACAACAGGGACAGACAGATATCCTCATAGTTGGACTCCCTGGCTCACAACAATGGTGTCAAAACTATAACAAATGAATAAACTTCCCTTACCTATATTTGTCCCTTTGTTAGCTTCTTGTAGCGTTGTTTTGAGATCTCTCAAGTTCACGTGCTAATCTACATGTCATAAAATTTTCATCTTTTACTATGTTAAACTAGACTTCCTAAGCTTTCTAACAAGGTATCACATGCCTTATTTGGATTTCTAAAACTCTAGATATAACATTTTTAAAACTAGACTTCAAAGCTGCCAGCGAGTTCCAATTTCCACACTGACATCTCTTAGTGTTCTCGTGACTACAGGTAGTACACAGTCTATATTTATCTAAAACCTTTATATGTTATAGTTGACATCAAGATCTTTAATTCCATATATCATACGAATTTCAACACCAATACTCACCTCAATATTTGGTTGGAATGATTCAAGAGCTTGAGGAGTAAAGTTGATATCTTCTAATAGAATATTTTGGATGAAGAAATGATAGGTAATTTGATGAAAGGGCTGCAGTTTGTGTCAGAAGAAGAGAAGAGAAATGAAAGCAAAAGTGAAGGGAGAAAAAAAAGTAAGTGGCCGTGAGCTTTGAGGAAGCTAACATATGTGCAGGGAATTTTTGATACAAAAAGATATTTATAGCAAGAAAATTAGTTGGAATGGAAAGCTTGTTAGTCCTTGGTTTAGTTCATGTAACTAAGTAATCATGACCTAAATCTATTTTAATTTTATGCATTAAATGCATGCTTACTAAGCAAGAAGCAAGATTCCTTCATTAAATGGCTAAGTGCACGTGGAATGCTTGCCTTAAGGAGCTTGTTCTCTTTTATTCTTATTCATAATAAAATATATAGGATATCCGGGATGCGTGTTAGATTGAGAGGGCATCCCGGCTTATCCCGATCATCATTGAAGCTAGTATTTATCTGGGATGTATTGATAACTTGAAAGGGCATCCTGGCACAGCTCGGTCTTCATGAAGATAGTCTCCATCCGGGATGTATTAATAACTTGAGAAGACAACCCGGCTCAGCCCGGTCATCATGAAAATAGACTCTATCCAGGACGATAACATAACTTGAGAGGGTATCCCGATGCAACCCGGTCTTCATGAAAATAGTCTATCTGGGATGGAAGCCCGGCTTAGCCTGGTCATCATTGAAAATAGACTATATCTAGGATGTCTTAATAGCGAGAGTGCATCCCGGCCTTGTTCCTTTTTGCAACCCAGTCTTGTTCCTGATAGGACATTTCATGTAATTTCTTCAAGTCTCTACAAAAGATCTAAGACAAAATATCTAAGGGTATTTTGGTAGTTTGTCACTCACTTTAGGGGTATTATTGTAATATCTACTTCAAAATATCTAAGGGTATTATGGTAATTTTATCTCAAGGGTATTTTTGTAATTTCTACTCCAAGGGTATTATGGTAATTCTAATATCAAGGGAAAGGGTAATATGGTCATTTCCATTCAAACATTTTTGTAATATCTCTAATTAACATTTCACACAAATAAGTCAAACATAGACCAAACAAACTTCACAAAACCTAAAATTCACATCAAATAGTTGCACAAGGATAATTCACACAACATTTCGATCATATATTTTCAGTTATTGAAATTTCAAGGTGTTACAGGTTAGGGGAAGTAAATCTTCCGTTTTCATGATTTTCGCTGCTGGTACGTATTAATCACCGCCTTGATTCGCCCAGACAAGCAAAAATGCCTGCAAAATTCGCTTGGGCGAGATGACTCAATTTTAAAATTTCTACTTTTGTAAAAAATTAATTTCTCACTTTCCAAAAGTTATTTTGACAATCCCAACGGTGAAAAATGACATATATGGGTCACAAACCTACCTTTAAATTTTTAAGGCGATTCAACGGTTAACCAATCTATAATAGTGATTTTACTAAAATAGGTTTCGAGTCAAACTCAGAATGACTCAATTACAATGCAACTCCAATAACTCCACGTAACTTGACATCTACACCAAGCAATTACGCATGGATAACTCACATAATATTTCAATTAATCTTAACTAATCAAATAATCAAACAATCACAACAAATACACCAAATATCTATTTTCAGTTATCGAAATTTCAAGGTGTTACAAACTTTATCTCACACTTGTACTCTAACAATAACTGTCTTCCAGAACAGCGCCAACCATCCTACAATGGTTGTGGTAAATTCCACCAAAACCATGGTCAACCATGAGGGTCATAGTCAATCCATAATGCCCAAAGCTTCATTGTCACTATTTTCAACCACAATCGTGTACTACGACCATAGTGCACCTTTTCGGACTAATATCTTTTAGGAAGCTATAAATAGGGCTCTTAACTTCGTAAAAAAGAATATTTTGATCACTTTTATTGTTTTACGAATTTGGAGAGAACCTTGAGGGTTTTTGATGGCTATGAAGCGCCCATCGTGAGGATGAAACGTGATAATCATTCGTACTTTATCAGTATAAGATTTCTAGTTTTGCTTTTCCCATGAGTTGCTAATCCCATAGTCCAGGGGTTATGATGTAACTATCTAATTGTACCTTTATTGGTTCTTAATGGAATTCCTCAATGTTTTATGTTAATTAATTTTCTTCCTTATTTTTATTGTTTATTTGGGAACTAATCAATCATATGCTTAATCAATATATATTTGGTGATCATTGCTTATGTTTGATAGACCTAGGTAGAAAATGTGTTGCACCAAATTACATGGTTAATCTTTAATTGATCATCCCTATAATTGCTTATATCATTTTACTTAAATTGATATATCCATGACTATTGGAGTATTGATTTAAGGCAAAAAGCATCTTCTGACTTTGACCATGTCGATTTTGGAAATCAGTAATTAACTGTGATAGGATTTCATACGACCTTGTATTGGGAAAAAATTAATAGTTGTGAATCATAATCCCCTATTGTGTTTAATATCATTCAAATATCTCTTTTGCATATTTTAGTTGTTTTCTTTTAAAACCAAAACCACAAAAATACTTCAATTCCTCTTTTGATTAATCCAACTATTTAGTTTAATGATTTTGACTAATTGGAAACACAACTAATCCTTATGATTCGATATCTAAACTTTTAATTCATTGTTATTATTACATAAGATGCTCTTATCCTTGTGCTAGAGTTATTTTTATACATAAGAAAACCTTTAACATGTTATTAGTGCTTTGTCCTAGTATTAGAAATGTCTCCCCATTCTACATTTCCCCCACCAAAACTCTCTCTTGCTAGTATTTTCCACAACACTTCATTTCCCGGTAATTTTATAGCTTTTCATCTTACTCCTCATACTTATTTTATCTATACTCCTAATATTTTTTTTCTTTATAACTAAATTATTTTGTCCCTTATTTCGTTGAGTTTAATTGTGATTTTAAGTTTGTTAATCATGATTTTTATGGTGTAGTTATAGTATCTTATACTTGAATATTTTTTTGAGGTTATCTTTTTACTTTAATCTTAAACTTTAGAAAACTTTAAAAATCTTACAATTATAATAAGAGGGGGACGAGCGTGTAATAGAGTGGAGGAGCCAGGGGCATTTGCGTCATTTGAGGGATCCCCTGGTTCCCCTTAACTGTCTCTGTTGATACATACAGAAGCGTACATATATACGATTTCGCAGCTCTACCCTCTTCTCGTCCCAACAAAAGTAACACCGAATCTTCCAGCTTTTCCTTCTTCCATTGTTGTCTCGAAACTCTGTATTTTCTTCTTATTTGTTTCTTGTTTGGTTCAATTTTGTAAGTTTTACTCTTCACCCCCTTGTTTCTTGAGTTACTGCTAGCATTTTGAATCGTGGCGATGCCCATTTCCTGCTTTTGTAATTTTTTCCGTGAAAAGAATTGAGCTGTGGGAAAATGAGTGTTTTTTATGATCTGGGTATTGTTCCTTTTTGTTGGATCTTTGGTGATTGTGAAGATGGTGTTTTTCTCTGTTCTCAATTGCAGTGCTTGATTTCCACGTGAGCATTTCAACTGCTGGCTGGGTGAAAAATAGATCTGTGTTGTGTTTGCAATTCTGGGTTCTTAAGTATGTTAGAATATGCTCAATGTGTTTGGTAATGTTGAAGAAAAAGAATTGTTGCATGTTGTAGTGTGTGAGGATGTTTAGTTTTTCTTAGGGGCTTGAATTTTGTCTATTCCATGTTCTGTTGTGTTTTGTCTTCTGTGTAGATGTTGAGGATTGGAACTTCTTTCTTGCATTTCATTGATGAAAATATAGCCTTTTTTTTTGGTATGGTTTTTTATTTGTTTGTTTGTTTTTACATATTGACCAACTAAAATAAAATAAAAAATTATTTTGTTTTGCTTTACCCTTTTCTTTCACTTGGACTCATAATGAGCTTTGGAGCTATAATTCCCTTACGGTTATTTTTTCTTTTGAACTGATACCATGAAGGTTTGAAAGTTGAAACTACAGAATCCTACTAACTCTCCCATTGCTTTAATCTCCTCAAAAGTTCTTTGAAATTTCTGTTATGGCTATAGTATGCCTTTATTTTACTTTGAGCTTTTGTAAAAAATGATATTTTAATTATTTTCTGTTTGTAGTTCTAATGATATTTTTTTTATTTGTATTTGAGTTTATTGTAGAAGTTGCCTGACATGGCTTCATATGCCCCAAAGAATATCCTTATTACTGGGGCGGCTGGATTTATTGCGTCTCATGTTGCCAACCGGCTTGTCCGGAGCTACCCTGACTACAAAATTGTCGTGCTTGACAAACTTGATTATTGTTCTAATCTGAAGAACCTCCTTCCTTCAAAATCATCCCCCAACTTCAAGTTTGTGAAGGGGGATATTGGTAGTGCTGATCTTGTTAACTACCTTCTCATCACTGAGTCCATTGACACTATAATGCACTTTGCTGCCCAAACCCATGTTGACAACTCGTTTGGTAATAGCTTTGAGTTCACCAAGAACAATATATACGGAACCCATGTCCTATTAGAAGCATGCAAGGTAACTGGCCAGATCAGAAGGTTTATTCATGTGAGCACCGATGAGGTCTATGGAGAGACGGAAGAGGATGCTGTTGTTGGAAACCATGAGGCTTCTCAACTTCTTCCCACAAACCCGTACTCTGCCACAAAAGCTGGGGCTGAAATGCTTGTCATGGCTTATGGTAGGTCATATGGGTTACCTGTTATTACAACTCGTGGAAACAATGTTTATGGGCCCAACCAGTTTCCTGAGAAGTTAATTCCCAAATTCATCCTCCTGGCTATGCAGGGAAAGAATCTTCCAATTCATGGGGATGGTTCAAATGTGAGGAGTTACTTATATTGTGAAGATGTTGCAGAGGCTTTTGAAGTTGTCCTTCACAAGGGAGAGGTTGGTCATGTTTACAATATTGGGACAAAGAAGGAAAGGAGAGTTACTGATGTAGCCAAAGATATATGCAGACTTTTCTCTATGGACACAGAAACTTGTATAAAATTTGTAGAGAACAGACCATTTAACGACCAGAGATACTTTCTTGAAGATCAAAAGCTGAAGGACTTGGGTTGGTCTGAGAGGACCACTTGGGAAGAAGGCTTGAAGAAAACCATGGATTGGTATATTAATAACCCTGATTGGTGGGGTGATGTCACTGGGGCATTGCTTCCTCATCCTAGGATGCTGATGATGCCTGGCGGGTTGGAGAGGCATTTCGAGGGACCTGAAGAGGAAAAACCTGCATCTTTTTGCTCAAGTAATACCAGGATGGTGGTTCCACCATCCAAGAATACCAGCTCTCAACAAAAACATCCTTTTAAGTTCTTGATCTATGGTAGAACAGGGTGGATTGGGGGTTTGCTTGGGAAATTGTGTGAAAAGCAAGCAATTCCGTACGAATATGGAAAGGGTCGCCTAGAGGACCGCTCCTCACTCGTGGCTGATCTTCAGAATGTGAAGCCGACACATGTTTTTAATGCTGCAGGAGTGACCGGCAGACCCAATGTTGATTGGTGTGAATCCCATAAAACAGAAACCATCCGCACCAATGTTGCTGGTACCTTAACAATGGCTGATGTCTGCAGAGAGCATGGGATCTTGATGATAAATTATGCTACTGGGTGCATATTTGAGTATAATGCAACACATCCTGAAGGCTCTGGCATTGGTTTTAAGGAGGAAGACAAGCCCAATTTCATTGGCTCTTTCTATTCCAAAACTAAAGCTATGGTAAGTTTCTTACATGTTATGGATTAATTATCTGTACATAATGAATTATCATAAATAATAACTTTTATGTGAACATTGACAGGTTGAGGAGCTCTTGAGAGAATATGACAATGTATGCACACTCCGGGTTCGCATGCCAATTTCATCTGACCTGAGCAACCCGCGCAACTTCATAATGAAGATTTCTCGTTATAACAAAGTAGTCAACATTCCAAACAGTATGACTATTTTGGATGAACTTCTGCCTATCTCAATTGAGATGGCAAAGAGGAACTTGAGAGGAATCTGGAACTTCACAAATCCAGGGGTTGTGAGCCACAATGAGATCCTTGAGATGTACAGGGATTACATTGATCCCAACTTCAAGTGGGCTAACTTCACCCTTGAAGAGCAAGCGAAGGTGATTGTTGCTCCTCGAAGCAACAACGAGATGGATGCATCCAAATTGAAGACGGAATTCCCAGAATTGCTTTCCATCAAGGAATCACTCATCAAATATGTCTTTGAGCCAAACAAGAAAACATAAGCAGCTTTATGTTATTTAGACAAGGTTGTTACGTGTTCAGGCTATATAGATCACTCACTCATTATTTCATTATTAGCTCCTTTCAGTTACTGTGTGTAGAGTGTGGGCTAGTATTACAATTGGGTTAGGTATGTCCCCCTAAGTCTTCAATTCTGCAGTTTTATTCATGTGTCCTCCGGTAATGGCAGCTTTAGATAGATGTCTTGTTATCTACAAGCTTCTGAGGGGCAACTTTTGCACCGTGCAAGGTCTTTATTCTTTTATTGCTCATCTAGAATAAAAATTTAAAATAATTTGTTAACATATTGAGATGTACTTGGATATTTATCTGTATTATAGAATGAAATCTTTGAAAAGAGAAATTATGTTATTTTTAAACTAAGAAAATGATAATGTTAATTTCATTGGTCTTATTTAACGTAATTTATTTTTTATTCCTAATTGCTAAGCAAAAGCTCCAGATATTGGGTGATGATGTATATTGTTATGTTATTAACCCTGTGATGTAGTCACATTCACACACACAGTTATATTTGTGTTAGAAAAATTATTTTGGAAGATATTTTTTTATATTATTGTGAATTGAATTTTATTACAATTCAAGGTGGGGAAATATGCCTCAGCAACGACAAAACTTAATGCAGCTTTTTGGGAGCTTGGATACTCTTGGTACTTCAGAGTACAGGAGAGGTCCACTAGAAAAGAAAGTCACAAAGGAGAGTTGTGTGTTAATTTTTTTTTTAATTTAATAAAATTTGTCTCTCTCACTAGACTTTCTATGTATCCAAATATTATTCTTTAATGATAATTGAATATTTAAAAGTTTTTACTTACAAAGATACTTATATATTACTTAATAACAAAATACTTAAATCAATAATGGGCATTTTTAAATAAATAATACATATTAATAAATAATTTGAAAAATGGTGTAGTTTGTAAAATATTTTGAAATTTGGGGTCATTGAACACGTTCAAAATAGGCGTGTTTAAACACGTCCAATTTAGGCGTTAAACACGCCTATTTGAGGCGTGTTTGGGTGTGTTAGGTCTATAAATAAGCTGCCTCCAAATGCATTGGTTCAGTGTGTTGTTGTTTGGGTCCATTGGTTGTGGTTTGGTTCTAGTTTAAGCGTCTTTTAAGTGTTTGTATTTGTGCATTGGT
Source organism: Glycine tomentella (assembly GCA_007407185.1). NCBI lineage: Eukaryota > Viridiplantae > Streptophyta > Magnoliopsida > Fabales > Fabaceae > Glycine > Glycine tomentella. Next base: position 39,823 of record PYAF01005724.1, read on the forward strand.
TGGCGGTAAGATATGAGTTTAGGTGTTAGTGTTATGTTATTTTTTAATGGAAGAAAAGTTAGATGACGACAGAGTGTTGTTTTTGAAGGGTACAACAGGACAACACGTATCAATCGAAGATCAACAGTTAGTGAATTACATGAGAAGATACTCAAAAAATTAGGTTTAAACGGCAACCAACGTATCAGTTTGGTGACGGCAAGATTATGGCAACACGATCATTACATGGGGAGTGAATTGGTGGATGATGAAGACATAGAAGTTATAATCGACCAATTTTTGAAGCAGTCAAGGAATGAATTGTTAGAATTGTACGTGGATTATGTCGTAGTGGAGGATGTTGTTTTATCCTTACCGATAAGGTCAGTCGCTTTTAATTCTGCAACTAATGAAGTATCACATGCTGCTCCAGTTGTAAACATGTCTGAGGAAGCTGAACATGACCGAACTTGGGTTATGGATGACGATGATGAGGATGACGATGATGAAAATATTGCAATAGAAGATCGTCTTCTTGAGGAGGATGTTAGTGCGTTGGATAATGATGTGGATGGTGGTGTGCATGCGACTGGATTCGAAGGAGAAACTGATGTGGGGTCGTCTCAATTCCGTTATCATGCCGACGTTGGATCTACTCAACCTGAACAAGCTAGCGAAGGTATGTTAGATTGCTTTAATCTGTGAAACTGAAGTGATATATGTTTAGTTGTTAAATTTTTTTGATTTTGAATGATCATAATATGTATATGTTGTTTAGGGTTTAAGTTTTATGGTTTATGGTTGATGTTGCTTATGATAATTGTTTAGGGTTAAGGGTTTGGGTTTCTGGTTTAGGGGTTAGGGTGTATGGTTGATGGTTTACGGTTTAGGTTTTATGGTGTTGTGTCAAGGATGGTTAGGTTTAGGGTTTAGGAATTAGTGGTTAAAGGTTTAAGGTGTAAGGATAATGGTTGAGGGTAGGGATGGAAATGGACCAGGCCGCCTATCAGGGGCTTTTGGCTTGACCTGTTTAAGGTCTGGCCTGGCCTGGCCTATTTAATATATATATATATATATATATATATATATATATAATTAAAAAATATAAATCAATCTTTTAAAAAAATAAAATAAAAAAGATAAAATCTAAATAACCTAATCTACTTAAAAGATAAAAATAAAATAGAAGATTTGAAACACTATAATAGATTTAAAAAATAAAAGTATATATATATATATATATATTAAAACTAAAAAGATATAAATCAATCTTTTAAAAATAAAAATAATAAATATAATATAAAATATAATCTAATTAAAAAGATAAAATATAAAAAAGATATTTTGTGTGTAGATTTGTAAATATAAAAAAGCAAAAGCACTACATATTATTTTATCTAAAAACTATATATAAAAAGTATATAAGATAAATAACTTAGGAACAGATAAAAGAATACGAACCAATAGAGTATATTGCCTTCTATCAAACAGAAACGTGATAATATACTTTCAAGTTTAAAAGATCAAATATGATTATAACCGTTAATTAAAAAATTAAAATTTCGATAGTGTATATAAATATGTTAAGCGCATAGTGTGGAGCAAGTGAGTACGTGGTTTATTTTATCAAAGTTTCCAAAAGCATAAGGGTAGCTGGTGGTGGCTGCTTGAGTGTGTGACCTGCGTTTTTTTCAGCTACAGTGGTGCTGCTCTCATACAAAAGGTAATTCTAATTATTTTGTTGATGCTTCATTAAAAAATCAAATTCTGATTGTGGTAATTCTAATTATTTTGTTGATGCTTCATTAAAAAATCAAATTCTGATTGTGAGTTTGTGACATTTGTTATCTTGCTTTTTCTTTCCTTTGCTGAAAAGGATATCACCATTAAAAACAAAAAAATTTCTTCATCAATATCGTGATTGTTCACCGCAAATAACAATAAGTGTAATTTTTATCATTTTTTTACAGTTAATTTTTTGTTCACCGCATCCAATTAATTATTGATAATCAAAAAAATAAATATTAAAAAAAACAGATGAAGGGTAGCGAGATTTTGAGGCCTACCTATCTATTCTAACTGTTCCGAAGAAGCATAGCGAGAGCAGAAAGAGGAAAAGCGTTTGGGTTGCCATGAGAGTGTGGAGAATAGCAATACTTGATAGGCCTTTCATAAATAGATGAGTGCTATCAATGCAAATGGTCCATATCGACTCAAATGCCCATATGCTTTATGTTTTAAAAAAATTAATTTACCTTATATTTATTTTTTTAGTTTTAATTGTAAAGTATAAATTTTTTGTGATTAAGAATTATTAATTTTTTGTGTTCTATTGATTGAGAACATGTTCAATATCTGTTGGTTAAAGTTTGAATGTATTGTTAATTTTGTGTGTATAAAGCATAATTTTTTGTGTTTTATTAAAAATTAATTTACTTTGTATTATGATTTATCATATTAACCATGTCCAATATTTATCTAATGTTAATAAAATACCTTAAATTTGACTTTTATATATAGTGAGGTCATTGCAAATATTAATGTAGTTTTTTAGCCCACTTAAAAAAATTGTTAAGGTCGTTATGTTCTTGTTAATTGAATTGAATTTAATAAGTGTATGCATTATTATTTGATATAATTAATAGATATATAATTCACTATTTTTATTTTATTAACTTACCATCAATAACTCACCTTTTCAATTATTGTGTGGCTACTATAGGTACATTATGTCTACTCCCATGGTTTGTGATGAACGCAATGAGCATGTACCTCCAACAACTAATCAACCTGATGGTGACAAGAATACAAATCAAGAAGAAGAGGAGAATGTTATTAAGAAAAAAAGGAAGAAAACATCAATTGTGTGGAAGGATTTTGATGAACTTGAAATAGTTGGAGCAGGAAAGAAAGCAATATATAAGTATTGCAAAGTTAGATTATCTATTGGTGGGCCAGGGGCTAGCACAAGTCATCTAAGAAGGCATTCAGAAAAATGTAATGAAAGGAAGTTGCAAATGACTAAAGAAAAGAATCAATCTGTCATTCCTTTTAAGCCTTCTAATCCATCAAACCCATTCCTAATTCCTGGGGTTAAATACTCCAATGAGAGGATGAGAGAAATAATTGCTACTGCTGTGATGGTTCATGAATACCCTTTTAACATTGTTGAGGATGAAGTTTGGATGTGGGCTTTCCAATATGGAAATCAAGACTTTCAAAAAGTAAGTCGTAAAACAGTCCGAAGTGATTGTTTAGCAATATATAATGTAGAAAAGAATCGATTGAAGGCTTTTTTGAAATCTGTCAACAAAATTAGTTTAACAACTGACATGTGGAAATCAAGTCACCAAGTGGTTGAGTATATGGTTGTCACCGGTCATTTCATTGATGGCCAGTGGAAACTTCAAAAGAGGGTTTTAAGTTTTGTGAAGGTGCCTGCTCCGAGGCGAGGAATTGATGTAGCAGATGCCATTTTTAAGTGCTTGAAGGTGTGGGGCATTGAAGAAAAGGTGTTTTCTGTGTCAGTTGACAATGCTTCTTACAATGACTTATGTTTGAATAATTTGAAAGAGAACTTATCACTTACCACAAAACTAGTACTGAATGGAGATTTGTTTCATGTTAGATGTTGCACACACATATTGAACTTGCTAGTACAAGATGGGCTTGGTAAGATAAAAGATATCATTCAAAATGTTCGTGAAAGTGTGAAGTATATTAACCATAATGATGCAAGATTGAAAGCCTTCAGTGATATTGTTGAACAAAAGCATCTAAAAGAAAGAAAGCTCATCCTTGATTGTCCAACTAGGTGTAATTCTACATTCCAAATGTTGTCAAGTGCTTTGAAATTCAAAATTGCCTTTTCAGCTTATGGAGAACGAGATCCTCTTTATACTTATGCACCTTCAAATGAAGATTGGGAAAAAGTGCTGAAAGTTTGTAAACTTTTAGAAGTATTTAACTTAGTTACACATATAATATCAGGCAGTGAGTATCCTACTGCTAATTTATATCTTGCAGAAGTTTGGAGGGTCAAGCAAGTAATTGACAATGCATCAGAGGATGAAGATTTTTTCATGAGAGACATGGTAGCCCCAATGAAACTAAAATTTGACAAATATTGGGGGGAATGTAATTTGTTGATGTCTATTGCTAGTGTTTTAGATCCTAGGTGTAAGTTTCGTATGATTGGAGTTTGCTTCACTTTGTTGTACAAGCCCGAGGAAATTGCTATGGAAAATGTGGAGAAGGTAAAAAATGCTCTTCAACAATTATATGATGAGTATGTGGCTTTAAACAATGAAGAGTCATCCTCAAATGAAAGGAATGTTGGTGGCATAAACTCCTCAACTATCCATGTGTCTGATACATCTGCTATGACTGGCTTTGATCAATTAATGAGCCTTATGCATGAAAAGGAAGCAGTCCCACCAATGAAATCAGAACTAGATGTTTATCTTGAGGAGAAAAATACTTATATTCCTAATAATGAACACTCCTCTTTTAGTGCCTTGGAGTGGTGAAGGAATAATAGCTTCAAATATAAGATTTTATCAAAGATGGCAAGAGATATACTAGCTGTTCCAATATCAACCGTTGCATCAGAATCTACATTTAGTGCTCGAGGTAGAGTAATTGATGAGTATCGTTCTAGATTGATCAAAGAATCTATTGAAGCTCTCATATGCGGTGGAGATTGGATTCGTCATAATTACAATTTGAAGAGAAAAACAAAGGTACACAAATTTTATTTTGAATTGACTCTTTTGTAATATATTTATTTTTCTAATAACATTTTTCCTCATTATATGTAGGTGGATGATCTGCTTGAAGAAATCACATTAAAGATTTGATGATATGTTGGCTCATTGCTTCATGTTTGGGAGATGGCTCGAGAATTAAAAAAAAATTATTCTTCTTTATATTTTTAACTTGCCTTGATTCTTATTTCTTGTTTATTTTTGTATTGACATTTGAACTCTTATATATTAAACTTATGGTATTTTACTTAGCTTGTTTATTTTGTTTACAATATTTTGTTGAATACTTAAAGTATTCCAATTATAATTATTAATTAGGTTGTTGTGATTAGTAAATTTTAATCTCATATTAGAGTGCTCTAATTAATTTTATTTTTTTTCACGCACAAATTGAAAGGGAAGTATGTGTCTTTTTATATTAAATTTACAAAAGTATTATGCGAATTCTCGAAGTTTTACTATATAGTCATTAGATTTTTTTAATATATAATATTTATTTTAAAGTAGGCTTTTTAATAGGCTCGTAGGCCAAGCCAGACTTTTAAATAGGCTAGGCTAGGCCTAAAAAAAGAGCCTATGATAGATAAAAAGGTTAGGCCAGACTTTATATTTTTAAATTAGGCCAAGCCAAGGCCTAACCAAGCTTGGCCTGACCTGGCCTGTTTCCACCTTTAGTTGAGGGTTTAGGGTTTATGGTGGAAAGAAAATGGTTTAGGGTTTAGGGTTTAGGGTTAGGGTTTATGGTTTAGGGTTGATTGTGTTTGGTTTAGGGATGAGGGTTAAGGGTTAGTGTGTTTGGATAATGTTTTAGGGTTTAGGGTTGATGTTGGTTAGGATAATTATATAGTATTTAAGGTTTTCGGTTTAGGTGTTAGGGGTTTAGGGTTTAGGGATTAGAGTTAGTGTTGCCTACTATTCTTTTGACTGTCTTATCGTACATAATCATTTTCAATATCTTTTTATTGGTTTGGGATAGATAATTCCAGATTTCTTTCATAGGGGTTTTATGCTTGCTTTCGTCATATTATTGTATTTTATTTGGCTTATATGTTTAGGTGTTGAGGTCATTTCTTTTTGGGATGAAACTCCACATTACACATATATTAATTGGAGTCATCCATGCGACGATTTACCGGTTCTGCTTCGGGTTCGGGTTCAGGTTCAGTCTAAGGTCCATGGCAATTAGGGGATGACTTGTTTGTTAAACAGGAATTTGCATCCAAAATGGAGGAACAAATTGCAATTAAACGGAACCTCATGAAGGAGTATCAAGAAACAATTGCCTGAATGATCATATTTCACAAGATCACAAATAGCTTGACGTTCATGTTATTGCTTCACTTGTAGTATGTATATTTCTATTAAATTTGGTTAATATGAATAATATTGTTTTTAGAGGTATGTTGTTAATGTCAATGTTACCATTTGATTGTTAGGAATGGTTAGGGAGGAACCGTCTGTGTCAATTGCATTGGTTCAAGAGAGGATCACCAATATGTATGAATTTAAAGTTTCATATGGAAAGACCTGGTATGCGAAGCAGAAAGCAATGACAATGATTTATAGGGATTAGGAAGAGTCTTATGCATTTTTGCCGAGGTGGTGTGACTACATGCTTCGTTTTTCACAAGGTTCTTTTTATGATATTCAAACAAATGCTTATTTTGTGGCAAATCGACTGGTGCGGGCAAAGTGTGTGTTTCATCGCCTGTTTTGGACTTTTAGGCAGTGTTGCGAGGCTTTTAAATTTTGCAAACCCATCATTCAAATTGATGGGACTCATCTATATGGCAAGAATAAAGGAAAATTGTTGATTGTGACGACTCAGGATGAAAATAATGAGTGTCTGCCATGGCATTTACCATTGTTGAGGGGGAGATGCTGGAAGCTTGGGAATACTTCCTTGCTAACATTTGCCTCCATGTTACCCAAATGCAAGATATATGTCTCATTTCAGATCGGCACCGGAGCATCATAGCTGCTGTGGAGAATCATGCCGGCTGGCAACCACCTTATGTGCATCACATGTTTTGCTTTCGTCATATTGCCAGTAATTTTAATCAAAGGTTCAAGAGCGCAAGATTGAAGAAGGCCCTCATGACTTTAGGTATGTTAACATGTATTTCAAATACGTTAATTTGAGACTAATACGTAAACAGAATTGTGTTAATGTTATTATTATTCTGCAGGTTATACTCCTAGTGTGGTTGATTTTGACGTGGCATTTGAACGGTTTTGTGATACCAGTCCTGAGGTTGCAGAATGGATTGATGGCATCCCTAAGGAAAAGTGGACACGTGCATATGATGTAGAGGGAAGACGATATGGCCATATGACAAAAAACTTGTCTGAATCAATGAATAGGGTGTTCAAGGGAGCAAGGATCATGCTTATCACCGCTCTTGTCAAGCACACGTACATCCGATTGGTTCATTATTTTATATGCTAAGGTCAGGCGGCTGTTTCACAGCTTCAACATTCACAGCGACATTGCAAAAATGTGGTTGATGCTATGAGGCATAATCAGACCCTTGCTACAGGCCACCATGTAGGCACGTAAAATGTTGAGCACACATTATTTCAGGTGGAGGAGGGCTGGGATAGGGTATATTCGGTCAACCTTGCAGAGCGTTCTTATCAGTGTGGCAAGTTTAAGCCTTCAAATACACATGTAGTCACGCCGCAGCTGCTGCTTTACATGTTCGCCAAAATCCTTATCAGTTTGTGGATGATGTCTTCCTCGTAAGCAACTTGGTTCAGGCTTATTCATTGCCATGGCAGCCAATCGGTAATAAACGTGCTATTCCACCGAGTGAAGGTCCAGTTGTCATACCTGACAGAGAGATGTTGCGTGCTAAGGGTCGTTCAAGGTCCACTAGAATACGTAACGAGATGGACGATGTCAAAACAATTCCAAGGCGCATTAGATGTGGAATTTGCAAGCAGGTTGGACATAATCAGAGGAATTGTCCTACTCGTGGTGGTGCTTCATGAATTTGAAATTAGGTTTTTTAATTAATGTGATGTTAATGTATTTGATTTATAAAAAAGTTATGTAACCGTTGTATTTGTTTTACTTCAAATAAAATGTTGAAGATTTTGTGATTTTTTTCTTGTTTATGACCACTTCGTTAATGTGTTTTAGGGCCAAATTGAGACGCCAAAGTTATGTGATTGACTTTATTGACATGAAAACTACAAAAATAAAACTCCAAAATGGCGTGGCTGAACACGGCGGAATACAGCGTGACTTAACATGCCAAAATAGGGCGTGACTTAACACGTCGAAATACGGCGTGACTTAACACACCAATAAGGTTTGAAATTCCTTCAGGATGCAACATCAAAACACTAAAGGATGTCATAAAGCAAGTTGCGGCTGTTGGGGTTTCCCCTAATGGCATTCACAACTCACAGCTAGTCAGTAAATTGTTTTTCTGACAGCCAGGCTACAAAAAATATTCAAACAACACAATCGAATATCACATAATAGAGTTGACAAGCGATGAAGACGTGTTTAAGTTGTTAGCAGAATCCAATTACTGGAAACATTATGGTCCAATAGAGATTTTAGCTATTTTTAGCAAACCAGTTACCTAAATGCAATGAGACATGGTCATAATATTGACTATAATGATTCAATGTGTTAAGTAGTGTTTATTAGGTTTGGTTATGTTCAATTGGTCATTGTAATTTAAAATGTCGGTTACGTTATTTTCTGTTATGAAGTAATCTTATTCGTCGTTTGGATTGTTGGCTATGCTATCAATTAGTGTTTTTCACGACGTTATTGATTAAACAAATTTCAAAACAAATGTAAATTACAAAAATAAATGTATTACAAACTGAAATAAAAAATCACAAATGGCGAAAAAACTAAGACGACGGTGGCCATTGATAATGACGCGCCTGACGATCAGGTAGCCTCCGTCTACGAGGTAACGGGGAAGGGTCTGGCTGAGCATGGTTTGGCTGAACAGCTTCTGGCTGAGGCGGGTCTGCCTGGGAAGGGCCTTCCACATACGGATCTACGTATGGAGGTGGACATGGAGTGCCCTGCTGTGCATATGAGGGCTGCGGATGCTCATTAGCTACGCTGCAATACGGTACATCTGCTGTTCAATCACCACAACAACCTCCAGCAGAATAATCAAACTGGGAAAGCATGTCGTCAAGGTCGGCATGACTCCACGCACTAGGACCTACGTCACTGCTTGGCCCAACATCCGCTGAGGCCATCGCCATTGCCATAGCCACATATACAGGTTGAGAGTTAGCGGGTGGAGGCATATGACTCTACGAACTGCTTCCCCCGTACCCCATGTCACCCTGTTGATGAGACTCGTAATATAGGGGCTGACTGCCATATGTCGATGCTACATATGAAGGCCTAAAATAACCAGAAGTATGAGGCCTGACAGCTACAATGAGCTCAGAAACAGGATGCATTGGTTGTCGTCTACGCTCTAGCCCAAGCCCCTCTCGTCTTTGACAGCCAACGGCAACAGACACTTGCGGCTCCTCCTGAAGCTGGGTGTCTGGTGCATGTGGTCTTGCCTCCTCCAGGTGACAACTCTCTCTGAATATAAGATTATGTGTCTGATTTCCTGCTGCACCCACTCGTGATTGTAACCCGGCCACTGATCATGACTAAGGGCGAAATACAACATCTCCAGTCCATCAATCTATAAATTAACATATATAAACATTAGTGTCAATCATGTGTTCTATCATAATAAACATAAATAGACAAATTATCATTTCAGCAAAACTTACACCACGTCCAGTCTTGGCAGCCATCTTCAATATGTGCCGCTTCCCATTTTCCCTGTACCAAACCATGTACTCATGGTTTGGTTACATCATGCCTTGAACCAGAGGGGGAAGGTCGATGTGCTGGTCCTAAACCTCCCACCGTCTAATAAACGGTCTCAGCTTACGGACCCAATTGTCTTCGCGTTTACCACGCAAAGAAAGGTCATGCACACCCCTCAGCTTCCTGGGCCTACGTGGGATTGGCTGATCCCTCCCAAATTGGTGCATGCATCTGTCCGGCTGCAAATACTCCACGGTGTGGAAGTAAATAACAGGAGTAGTTGCCATCCACAACAGCCGCTGCTACTCAAAAGGACCAAGAAAGTGGTAATGTAGATACGGTTGCCAAACCGCCTACACAGACACAATAACCACACAATTAAGTAAAGACATGGACCATGAAAGCACAGTAATGAACACTTACAAATTACTAAACGTACCTCATCACGACTGAGAGATTCCAAATTGTTTAAAAAAGACAAATATACTAAAACATACCGGTGTCCGAAATGCCACTCCAGGTGAGTAGGAAGTAGAATGACTGGAGCAATTGAGGGAAACCTGAGCCACGCCCACACCTGAAGCAGCATGTGACACCCACCAATGTCACTTATGCGTGGATCTGTGCACTCGCACATTTGTCTAAACAAATGTGCAAGGATCGCAGATCCCCAACTATATGATCCAATATCGTCGAAGTCCCCAGCAAGCAGTGGGACGTAATGTGCTACGACCATGCTCCCCCCGGATCTGTCGCTCAGCAGCCATGATCCAATAAGTCGTGCAATGTGCGCCTTAGTAAATCGTGTCATAGCGATCAAATCCGGCTGAACCTTACCCCAATGTGCAAAGTGTCTATTAAAGAAAGACAACCACAAATATCCGGTTTTAAGCTCCGCGTCTGCCTCAGGTTCATGACCGAAAATGTCCTCAATGACGGTCTCCCATTCTGCCACGATGACCCCTGTGACGACTTTGCCCTCGGTGGGCAAACCTAAAATACCAGTCACATCTTCCAACGTGATGGTCATTTCTTCCTACGTCATGTGGAAGGTATGGGTCTTTGGTTTCCACCGCTCAACCAGAGCACTAATTAGCGCAGCATCGATCTTAAAAGAAAATAACAAATCAATTTATGTGCATTAATCCTAAAATAATGCTTTACCCAACTAATTTCCAGCTTGCATACCTGAATATGTTGCATGCGTGTGACATGTTGAAAGCCAGCACGTCCTAACATATCATCGACGATGTCAGGTATATCGTTGTGTTCTGGCCCCCCCGTCGCTTTACCGCGTCGTGTCTTCAACAGCCGAGTTGAGTCCTCATTTCACACAGCTTGTGAAATGTGGGTCCACTGAGTCTGCCTATGCAGAACACCACACTTATACGGGTTAGGGATCACATGTGTCGTCGGATCCATGGGCTCACCCTCATGATCGGATCCAAAGCGCGAAGAATTACTCGAAGATGAGTTAGCCATCTAACAACTATCTTAATATAAATAAATGAAAATTAAAGTTAAACAAATTTTACTTCGGTTGACAACACATTACAAATAATTATCATATCAAATCAATTAAACCCAATGTACATAACTATCAATCCTAAACCATAATCCCTCAAACGTAAACCCTAAAACTATTTAGGTAGAGCCACAAAGGCTTAAAGAATACTTAGGTGAAATGAAGGAGTTCAATCAGTTTATACTACAGATGAAGGAGTTCAATCAGTTCATACTAGGGATGCAATTAGAAGTTAAATTAACCTAACCAACATCAACAATAAATCATTAACCCAAAACCCTAAACCCATAAACCCTAAACCATTATACAAACACGCTAACCATTCACCCTAAACCCCTGAACCGAACCCCCTAAACCCTAAACCATTAACCTAACCGACATCAACAGTAAATTATTAACCCTAAACCCTACACCCATAAACCCTAATCCATTATCCAAACACACTAACCCTAAACCCTAAACCATTAACCTAACCAACATCAACAGTAAATCATTAACTCACACCCTGACCCCATATACCCTAAACCATTATCCAACACGCCAACCCTTAACCCTAATCCCCTAAAATCGAACACCCTAAACCCTAAGCCATTAACCTAACCAACATCAACACTAAATCATAAAACCTAAACCATACACCATAAACCCTAACCCATAACCAAACACAATAAACCCTAAACCCTAACCCTAAACCATTATCCATAAACCCTAAACCCTAAACCCTAAATCATAAACCATACCCCCTAAACCAATATCCATACCCCCTAAACCTCAAACCCTAAACCCTAAACCCTAAACACTACACCCTTAACCATAAACACTAAGTCTTAAACCCTAAACCCTAACACATAAACCCTAAGTCCAAAACCCTAAACCAACCATCTACATAGCTAACACTAACATGAACGAACCTAATAATTTTCTTCCTAACATATACGAACCTAACATTGTAATAACCTATTAAATTTTCTACAAACATATAATGCACAGCGCTAACAATTCAATAATAAAAAAAGCTAAATAATAAAATCCACTTACTTGTTGGCAGAACTTCGTTGCAAGAAAAATCTACCCACACTCCTAAGCGAACATAGTAAAAAAAAATTTGGCCTTTTATAGACCCCTGGCTACCCAAACATGCCTCAAATAGGCATGTTTAAACACGCCTATTTTGGGCGTGTTCCATGACCCCAAATTTCAAAATATTTTGCCAACTGCACCATTTTTCTAATTATTTTATTAATTTGTATTATTTATTTAAAAATGCCTCAATAATGAGATTCAAACTCATCATATTTATTAACTGAACAATATTTTTGTCACATATATTTAAAGAATTGAATATAAGTTTTGTAAAAAAAAAAAAGTAAAGGATAAAATTTACATATAATTTTTGTAAATAGAGTTTTAATTATTTATGCTGATCTTTAATTTAATTATTATATGGATTAAACATGAATAAAATTGAAGAACCCCAAAACTACACAATAATAATGGTGTTATTATAATTAAAATCATATAATTTATTTATTTTTGTTACCAGTTAAAATGTTTTTAGTTGGCCAAATGAATCAAGCTTGAAACTTAGCCAAAAAGAGGTTGGTTATTATTTGGGATAATTGATAAGGTATGACTGTTGAAAGATATGAGTCAACCAATTTTTAAAAATTCAGAGGTTTAAATCAAAAGTTTCGAACATAAATGCAAGTAGATATTAAAATTGAAACTAAGATCGTGGGATATTGGATAAAAATGGTTATGTATGTGAAGAACCCCTTCATCTAGTGTAGTTCAGAACGAGGGAGGTGCACTATGTTGTTGCTTGGTAAGTGCTATATTTTAGTTATTCTTGGGATTATAATGCTAGCTCTTATCTTTTGATTTTAGTAGTTTTCTTATAAACTTTCCTTAATTTTAGTTGTTTTATATTTTGTACATTTATAAATGTTATTGTTTAAATATGGAAGATTCATCCATGCATTTCGTATGTTTTGATGGTTATTTGTTGGATCTAGAAATCAAGCTAAGAGTGCCACTTGCCCAAGCTAGCAATCGGCTTGCCTAGGCGAGTGACATTAATTCAAGTTGAAGTAACCAACTCGCCTGGGCGAGTTGGTCTAGCACCATTTCACTTAAAAACCATGTAAGAGGAAGAGAAATGGGTGTGCTCTACACAATGATCAACTAGTTTCTCCAAAGGATTGAGTGTAACCTTTGTACCCTTATGTATCTCTTTTGATATTTTATATATGTGAATCTTTTCTACTCATTACTGATGATTTCGTTTTGTTCATAATACTTGATTCTACTTAATCATTAGTTTCAAGGAATTGAATTCTAAGTTTGACTCAAAAGTGATCTTAATTCAAGGAATAGAGCATAACATTTTGATTGCAAATAGCACGAGATTATAATTTTAATGCTGGGATATATATTTCATATGTGAGGAATCAATATTCAGTAAATATCATTACGATTCTCCAATGCGAGGGATCGATTCATGGTGAATTAATGTGTGCATCAGTAATGTTAGAAAATGATTCATATGTATTAATATTATTTGGATACCAAGGGTATGAATGATGAAATCCAATCCTACATTTCCCTTGAATTAATTAAAATCCATTTTACTTGTTTTCATAATTTTCCATATTTCTACCACACAAATTCCGTTATTTCCATTATTTCCATTAAACCATGAAATTACGATTAAATTTATTGTACATAACTATTGAACTGTTTACTTTTATCTGGAAAAATTGAGTAACACAAGTCTTTGTGGAGACAATCCTCTTATAAAATATGTAACTTGCGACGACATTGGTACATTTGCTAATAGTCAAACACTACTTAGCTGAAATGTGAGTAAATAAGCCGAAGTAGTTGAAAAATGAAGAAATAGTGTATAAACGTGAATGAGATACGATGTTGATTAAGTTAGTTTAGATTTTACAGTATAAATATCTTTTCTAGAAATATTTGTAGGGACCTTCAACCAAAAACAACCAATCAATGCAATTATTTTCTAGTTATCTTTGTCGAATTTACTTTTTTTTTTTCTCTTTCAAATTAGGCTTTTATTTTAGTTAGTTTGTTCATATTCCCATTAGATTCACCCTAAATCAAGTTCTTTCTTTAGTAACTTTTATCCATAGAACCTTGGTAGTCAATACGAGTTATATGCCCGTCAATGTTTGTAATTCGTTTGCCGCTACCCTTGGGGGGCAAGCAGGTTCAAATGATTACACTAACCGAGTTTTTCCTGCATAGGTAGATTGTAACATCCTCAAATTTTATTTTGAATTCATATTTAAAATTTAATTGTGGAAGTGTGATGATAACTAGATAAACGACCATATCACTTTTCCCTTAAATTAGAAAGGACAGAAATGCCCTTGAAGTTAAAATTACGAAAATGCCCCTAGATATTTTAGTTAGATATTTTAAGGAGGAAATTACACAAATGCCCTTAGATATTTTGGAAATGACAAGAATGCCCCTAATTATTTTGGCTAGATATTTTGTGGTTGAAATTGCACAAATACCCTTGAATATTTTGGATAATTACCATTACGTCCCAAGAATAGTAAATTACCATAATACCCTTTAGGCAAAAAATGACCAGATACCCTTTGAGAGTTTGTGAAAACTTGATGGAAGTACAGAGCACTCTTAGATAGCATATTATTAAGAGATTTTGTGACAAGAAACCTTAGAATAGAATTTCTATGAATTTTATAAGGTGACAACTTTGAAATTGTATTCAGAAGGATTCGGGCATTAGAAAAATATGGAAAAATGAGAAATAGAATCTATGAAATTTTCTATCAATTGTAGGATGTTCTAAGAAAATGGTTTAGTAATTTTAATGGTCAGAAGAAAAATAGACCAATTGGAATTAAGATAAGAACAATCTTGTGCTTGAAGTCTGTATAGTACTCTGTAGAGATTGGTTATGAGTTATTTGTAATGAAACTAAAGATTTTACTTTAGCATCAAAAATGACATGTAATGGCATAAAAGGAAGGAAAACTTGTCATCCTACCCCTTAAGCTTGAAGTTCACGTGTGGAATGATGTAGAAAAGGGGAGAAGATTCATGAATAAGCCACTTGTAAAGGCAAGCTTCATGAAGAAGACAAGTGGTGGACACTTGGAATATGTATGCAAGATGAGAAGAAAAATCTTCTCTTATCTCCTTTGGTAGAACACGTGGACAGCTCTAGACATTATTTCAATAATCCCAACGGTCAAAAGTTACATATGTGGGATAATAGTGTACTTTTAAAAGTTTAAAGAGATCCAACAGTTAACGAATCCAAAATTAGAATTTTACTAAAACAGGTTTGGGATAAACTCAAGAATGAAAGAAAAAGCATAAAAATCTTCCTTGGCAAGCTACTCCACGAAAATGCAAGAGAAATGGAGAAACTTCAAGAGCTTGGACACTTGGATGGTGGAGAATTAAGAGCCTTTATGATTTGGACAAGTGTAGGGACACTTGTAAAGGGGTGAACAAGTGGAAAGGAAGTCATTATGGTGTAGGAGATATTTTTCCATAAAGTGAATCCTAAACCACTATATAAAGGGGGAAGAAGGACCTAAGTGCAAGACATTCTCCAAGCTTTCCTCTCTACACCTTCACGTGAACATCCTCTCTTCATACTACCTTCATTTCATCTTTTTTCTTTAGAGTTAGAATCAAGTAAGAAAAGAAAACTCCACCATCTTGACAAAATTTCGTGAGAAACCTAGCAACCTTAGGAAGAGTTTTGACAAGCTTAGAAGAAGGATATCAAGGCTTCATCTCTAAGAGGATTTCCTAAGGAAGGAAGGAAGGAATCCATTTATCCATTCTATTTTCAAGATTCAAACTCACTTGAGGTAGGTTAAGCTTAAATCTCTAGTTAATCATTGGTTTAAATTAATTTACATGCTTTAGTAGACTGAATTATGGTTATTATTTAGGCTTAAATTTTGTGCCATTTGAAGGATATTCTTTGATAAGAATATGTTGATTTAAGCCATAAGATAGTTGATGATTTATACCCATCAATATTAGTGATGTATGGAAGCCCATTTGATGATCTTTTGAAGGTGATTTTGATGATATTTTGGGCTGTCTGTTGATATTTTTATGGAAAGATTTTGATTTAAATTATAGAAGTAGAGGATGAATGGTATGTAGTTGAATGGTTTAAATACTTGATGATTTGATTTGAGGATTAATTAGTGAGGTGGTAGGTGAAAGGAAAATAAAAGATGCATACTAGACTTTAATATTTTATTATGAAAATTTCAAGGGATTAGAAATTATTTGAAAGACATATTATGGATTATTAGTTAGATTACTAACATAATTTTCTGTGAGGATATTCTTTGGTCATAATTTTGCTTGAATAAGATATAGCGGTTTAACCATACTTATAAGCTTATTGGATAAGGTATGGTGGTGTAACCATACTTATGATACATATGAAG
>PYAF01005725.1:3436-17242 GCA_007407185.1 Glycine tomentella
CAAATAAGAATAAAACATTGAATAGCACAGAGTAGAATAAAATAATCAAAACAGCATTAAAACCAATACCAATTCAAGTTACAGAGGAGTTACATCAGTTCATGGCCTTCCCACAATACAAGCTCAGCTAGCCATAAGCTTCAAGAAACCAAAGGCTTAGAGAAAAGAAAGAAAGAGTAGAGAGGTGTAGTGTGTGTGTTTGTATATGTTGAACCCCCCCCAGAGGCCTTTATTTATAGATAGATCTAATTAAGGTAACAAGGCCTATTTTCTGTTCCAAATCTAAATCAAATCTTCTTAATTAAGGAAACTAGATATATTTATAGAATCACTTAATTAAGGCAACTAATCCTAATATAATACCAAATCTGAAAAAATATAATTTAAATAAGGAAACTAAAACGATTCCACGTGACTCGCGCACGATACCACGCGAGTCGCGTGGACTGGCAGAAATGAATGACGCGTGTCGCGTGGGTTGTGAAGTGCCTCGCGTGGAGTAACAGATGAGAATTCCTTATTTCTTTGAGTCTTCACGCGACCCGCGCGACACTCCAAGTATGTCGCGTGGAATAGCAGCGTTGAAATGCTTAAATCTTGAAGTTCCCACGCGACCCACTTGAGTAACGGCGCTACCCACGTGATCTTCTCTGGTCTTCCAAGTGACTCGCGTGATAGTGGCGCGACTCGCGTGATACTCCAGAATTTGTTTTCTTCTTTCTTTGGCCTTTATTCTCCTCTTTTGTCCTGAAAATGCATAATTGGTATTGAAATTAGATTTAAACAATAAAATACTAAACTCAACTAATTCTAAGCTATTTACCTAAGTAATTAATCAAATTCTAACCTAAAACTAGACTAAAAACAAGATGTGTTTGCAACACATCAGAGCCGCAACGATAGCCTAGACAACTGATGATGCCACAAGCGAACCTTGCGCAACAACAGCAGAAAGGCCACTCGAACTAGGAAGAAGCCCAACAACCTGCCTCATTGCACGAAGGCTAAAAGGGCCCCTCGACTTCTTGCGGTCGGAGGTCCCAACACCGTCATCTCACTTCCCCTTAGCCAAAATAGAGGAAGGGGTGTTGGGGGAAGCTTTCACAATTTCAGCACCTGTAGGGCCAACCCTAGCAATGGGTTAACCCTCACCTCTAGTTGAAGGGTTGATAGACAAAGGTGGCACAACCCCGCCATTAGGTCTAGCATGCTTCACCAAGGCCTCCAGGGAAAGTCGCCCATTATACCTGCCAAATTACCAAAACACAACAAGTGTTAATTTGGGCTAGACACCCTAGACATAGAGGAAGATAGGACAGTACAATTTACTGCCCAGGGCAGCGAAAGGGTCGTTCGCTGAGGGCAAGGACAAACTGGCTCGCACATCCAGCGAAGCCGACAGTTGCTCCAATATCACGTTGTCCACCCTCTCCGCCAGGGTCAACAAATCCTTATTGAATGACTTGAACCTAGTGGGATCTGATTGCCAGTAGAATAGGAAGCTAGGCTCCCCATCCCGATTGAACATCAGTGGAAATCTGTCTGCCATGACGTTAGTAGCATAGACCTTGAAGAAACAATCCTTGAAACGAAAAAAGATGCTTGAGTCAAACTCCAACAGCTTCTTGGATACATTTTTCAAGGAGACCCAACTGATCTTGTCCGTCAACTTTATTTGGATAAAGTATAGGAACACCGACACACTGGGTCAGATGTTGAAGAAAAGGGCATAGAATTTCAAAAGCCCTCACCATAGCTCAACTATTGGGATGAAGTTGGGAGGGGGCTACATTCAAGTGCTCAAGCAGAGCACATTGAAAGGAATTTAGGGGAAGAATTAAACCCAGCACCTCAAAGAGGCATCAGTACATAAAAAAGAATGGTGGACAACCTAGCGCCGCCCTCAAGAAAGGAAAGTCATCACTTCTACAGGCCTCAATAGCCATCTGGCAGGAGTCCTCATGGTTCAACAACCTAAACTGATGTCGTAGAGCATCGACACTAGCCACGGAGGTGATGGAGGATCTGTATTTCAAAATGTCATTTCTCACCCATTCATGGCCAGCAATGGCAAGGGAAGACAACGACCCAACACTATGGCTACACCGCAAATGGGGGAAACCCTGACATCCATGCCACCACTTCTTCTCAATCCTCTAGAGAAGGAGGAAGAGTGGTGGTGACCGACACAAGTTCCCTAGCCAGACAGGTGGCAGAAGGTCGCACTACCCTCCTACGGGGGCAAGAAGTACCGCCGCTGATATTGCACAAGTTCATCATTCTCCCTGAAGAAGAGGACTCGCTGTCAGAGGTCCCCTGGCGTGTCTCCTCCTCCGAGAAGTCACCAATGGAGATTACCTCCTGATCTACCAAAGGTTGTTGGATCGAACCCCCAGAATCACTACCGCCCAAACCCATGGTGGAATCTGAGATAAAACACGAAGACATGATCAAAAGAAGAATACCTTGAATGAAGAAGATGGTTGAAGGTGAAAAAAGATCGCGAATCACGAGCAAGAAGCAAGGAGGTTTCTAGAAGAAAGAAAGTTAGAAATGTAAGAATGACGGTGATGGAAACGTCAAATGTTTACTCCATTTAAATGGAGGTGCGACCCTTCGGTAACTGGAGAGAGTTGAAATGACCCCCTAGAAATCCACGCCACGATGCAGCTCCACTCACCACTACCCACGTCTCTAGTATGTGTCCATTCCACAAGTGACACGTATGCAAGAGTACTGTGAGTGCGCCCCACGCGCCTGTGGCAAAGGACAAGCGAAACGCTTGCCTTCAATGCATTCTCCAATGGTCGGACAAGGGTAAAGTTGTCCAAGACAGATATTCCATTTGCCTAATGTGTCCGACCTCATTATACAGTAAAAAACATGTTCTCCCTGGATAATTTGATAACAATAGCCAACACAACACTTGGCTAGGCTAGGGGCTTGACAAACCTACAACTCCCTCACCTATCGAGGTTATCACCATCAACACTGGGCAACATTTGTCCATGCTCGGGGGCTCAACAAACTTGCGACCCTCCTACTTGTCAAGGCTACTACCCTTGACACAAGACAATCTCCTACTTTTCAAGGCTACTACCCTTGACACCAGATAATCTCCCTCGACATCAGACAGTCTCCCTTGACACAAGACAATCTTTTTCGCTTGCAAGCTGGCTTAGAGCTTGGGGGCTTATGTACTGTCCGGGATCCGTAAAGTACATGTGGCAACTTACGTGGTGCTCCAGCACACGTGTCAACCCTGTTACAGGAGCACAGACATCTCCTCCTCAGTAGTTGGGCTATTGGGCAAACATGTTATCTTTAATGTCTTATTATTCAAATGTTATTGATAATGTTGCAGCCTCCTTAACAAGTGGCAGACACTTAATTATCTATAAGCCACCGTAGTATCTACAAACTTCAGATTACCTGTAAGGTACACATTATCTGTAAGCCTAATTATCTATAACCTGCAAATATTTGTTAGCCATTATCTACAGGCTAATAATTATCTAAAAGGGTTGTTATGCCACTGTAACAACCCCAGCATACAAGGACCCGAGGCTCCCTCTCACTCTATAAGTACCAAGTTCTGTCTCACTCTTTTCATACATACACATTTCCATTCTCACATAACTGATGTACTTACTTGAGCGTTGAAGTCATTTCCTTTGTTTTGCAGATCCCCCCTCTTAACAAAGCCAACTCACTGTCCGACGTGCAAGATCTAGAGCCTACCTTGGGCACATCCACCTTGACGTGCACTACTTCCAGATTTTGACACGTACAATTATTAAAAAAAAGCTAATAATTTGGTAGATTCAAAAGCATAGGCAAAGAAAAAGAAATGAAAAGACAAAAATAGCATAACAAAAAATTACAAACTTTTTTTAGCCTAAAGAAGGTTCCGACCAGTATGCCCCGCTTGAGAATTGAAAATACTCTCTGCAACCAAATATTAACAAAGAAACTCTTGATTTTTTTTCTTCTGACATTGTAAAAAAATGACACCACAAACTCCAATGCAGATTAAGAACTTACTAGTAAAAGAAGTAGAGAGAGGAATGAGGAGGAGGAGAAGGAGAAGTGAAGGAGAAAGAAAGAATCATTGAGTGACAGACAATGCCATGACTTGGATAAGTGAGAGAAGAAAGGAGGATAGAAAGATATTTATAGATTGGTGGATCCTATAGTATTATATGTGTATCAAGATCTTGTTTCTTTTTTGCTCTAATAGTATATCTCAAGTTGAGATCTTGATCCACTTTTGTGAATCCTACAATGGCCCTCACTTAAATATATTTTATTAATTATTTTAAATTAAATTTAATAATTAATTATAAATATTTTAATTATAAAATAACTCATTAAAAAAAATTGATAATTAAATTTTTTATTTATGACTTAAAGTTAAACCGACGAAAAATACATAACACGCATAAACAACAAAATACAAAACATCAACATTAAACAAGAAAAATTATATTTCATCATTGTTGTGACCAAAATGTGGTCAAATATGCTCCACCAAGTCTGCTTGAAGTTGTTGATGAACTCATCTTGTATGCATATAACGTCTTGTTTGTAGGTATATAGCAAAGTTGGAAGGAACACCACAAGAAACGCCAATGTTTGAAATCTTTTTGTCTACATGATTATAATCAACATCAACATTATCAATATATGTATCATGTTCGTCTTCAACAATCATGTTATGCAATATAATGCATGTCAATATAATATTCTTCATTATATCGATGTATCAGTTACATGATGAACCACATATAATTACAAATCGAGATTTTTTAGCACACCAAATGCTCTCTCCACATCCTTTCTTGTCGATTCTTGACAGTTTGCAAATAATTTTCTTTTTTTTTTCCTTGTGGCATAGGGATGGTTTTCACACAAATGGCCAAATAAGGATAAATGTCATCTGCAAGATAGTATCCCATATTATATGGGGTTCCATTAATTGTAAATAACACTAAAGGAGCTCGATGGTTCCATTAATATGTGATTAAAAGACAAGGTTCAATTACCAGCAGTAATGTTTATTTTTTTAAAGAAAATTTCTCTCAACTCACCAGCCAACACTCACCCTCACCCTCTCCTTACTTTTTTTTCACTTTTCCACACAGCCTCTATCGTGCACAGTAGGAACCCACTCTGCCATTGTGCACAATAGAAGCCCACTTTGCCACATACACTTTCTCCAAGCCACACAATCCCCTCTCTTCCCTTCTCCTTCCCTCACCCTCCACCTTCACCTTCGCACGGAGCACCAGCCTCCACCTTCGCGAGGCACATGACATCACTAGCGTCCCATTCCGCGGCGTACGATGCCACCACATTCCCTTCTGCGGTGCATCACACTCCCCTCTGAATTTTTCAGTTCGTTCTTCTCTCCATCTTCTTCCCCTCTTCTTTTTTATTTTTGTTGCTTCCCTCCACAATCTGTTAGGGAGAGAAACAGTAAAAAAAACTTTTTTTTTTTAGAAGGTGAAGATCTGAAGAGGTCTTGTAGAAAACCCCATCTTCCATACAAAAGATTTAGGTTTCTCTTTAGTGGAAGATCTGGACAAGACCAGATCTTGAATTCAAGATCGCGGCTTAAGATCTTTCACTAAAGATGCTTTAATAGTTCGATGATCTTGCTTTTTATGGTTAGTTTCAAATAAGAGTTATCTTTCTAATTTGAGTAATGAGTATTAATGACAAGATTCCAAAAAAAAAAGGAAAACATGGCACAATTTGTTTGAAATAAAGAAATAGAGAGAGGGAGTCACGACTATTGGTTCAATGTGTTTGATTCAGCATTGTGTGGGGTTGAAAATTCGGTGGCCTTCAATGCGTTTGACAAAATAAAGTTTACAAAACATCTTCACCTTTCCTTTTGCGTTCAGTTTGCTATAGACCATTGGATTTGATTTTAGAATTCACGGACAGTGTTAGATCGAAAACCAAACATACTCTAGTTGCTGAGGAAAAAAAGAGAAAATAAAAATTAATAAGTGAGAAAAGAAAGAATAAAAATAGATGAGAAGTATGATAGAAATAAAAATTGTTTCATGGGAGAGAAATAAAGTAAAATAGAAAGAAAAAAATTGAATTAAAATTGTTTAATAGGTAAGAAAAGAAAAGAAAAATAATATTAAATAAAATATATTATTATAATAATTATTTTTATTTTATTTATCTTAGACCTACTTATATACATATCAAAGAAGCACATGGAATACGGCTATCAAAGAAACAACCTTAATCAGTTATGGTTGTCCACCAAAATCCATTTTTAGAGCCATTTTGAAACACATGCACAAACAAAAATCGATTATACCGTGTTTGGAAAAAAATTAAAAAATGTGAATCAAGATCTTCTCTCTCCACGTCTTGCTTCACATTTTCACGTCCGTGAAACAGGTTTTTGGTGCAAGACACGAATCCAAACACGCACTACGTCCTTGAACAAAATTGATTTCCTAATCAGCAAATGCACCAAAACCGTGGGTTACTATTGCCCAAAGCGAATAGTATTGTTTATTTCTACGCAAATCTTCTCATGTTTGCATGGAAATTCTAAGTTGTGGGAACCATCTTGATTTTTGGACAATTAATTTAAACATCTTTGGAGAGAGAGAACTGAGAGGTATAGTTTACTCTAAAACACAAAATAAATAAAAATGTGACAAAATCAACAAGCCAAATAAGTTTGGTTGAGTTTGTTTGTGATTAACATAGTACTTATAAATCGCCTACCAAAGATGATTGCAAAGCTAACATGTCTTAACAGAAGTGGTACTTGCTTGCCAGTTCACTGAGTTTTAATTGTGATAATCAGGCCAGTTTTGAGTACTGTTCAAACCTTACACGTACCAACAGGGAAAAAAGACTACGGTCACACACCCAGCTGGTGACTTATCATTCCAATGTCTGTTAAAACATTTTCAAAATCCGTTACGCGTAACACAAAGGTTGGGATTTCTTAAACTTTCTGCACTATAAACTTATCTATTTTCTTTCTGTTCTAAAAACTGTCTAAAACTTGATAGAACATCTCGTCCATGCATAATTACACCTTCTTTGCACTTATTTAATATGAAAGAAGACAAAAGATGTAAAAGGAAAACTATATTATATATCATATTATTATTATTATTATTAAATATAAAACAAAGTGGACCGTGTCCTATCCAGATTCGTCGTGTTTCTAGGTATGCTCTACCAAAACTCTGTCGCCTCATGCTTCCTTGGGTCCAATCTAGGAGTGAGGTTGCAAGTAGTCTTCTCTTTGATGGAAATATCTTCTGTGATGCCAAGGACTTCTGTTGCTAAACGCTTAGATGACTCAACAGAATAGCCTTCTTTGCTGCAAGAATAATCCTTGTTAAAAAAGTTTTCAAAAAACTACAGCTATGAACTCAAGTTCAAACATTGTACTTGTGCACAGAGGTGATACCACAGACCATGTTGGAAGTGGCAAGTGCAGATGGTGTAAATTTTTTTTTTTTTTTATAATCAATTTACTGTGTAGATTGAACCAAAGTTGTTCTGAAGGTTGCCCCCCTAATCATGAACGTGGATCCACCCCTGCTTGTTAGGTTACTTGGATCTTGGAAGTCTCAACATTGGTGACATAATTGAAGTATGATCACTATAAATACAAATTGCACAAGCATTGCCAACTTAAGTTGGTAAACCAATTTATTCATTTATGTAACTGTAATTTATAATGGCCTATTTCAATTGCAAAAACAAATGAGTCAAGATTAATCAGGGCTTTGACTAAAATAAGGAACTAAAGAGCACAGAATCACAACCCAAACACATAGTGAGGGGTTTAGAATAGTTTTCAGGGAGGTTTAAGAATTTGATGTGGACAGTACCTGATAAAGAAAGAAAGGGAACACAGCATGACAAGAACAATAGGATGGGAAACGCAAAAGAAGATGAAAGGAAAGTCAACTACTACTATAAACTTGAGATTTAATCAAAGTTTTAAGTGAAACTGGTAGCTGTAACTATGAATTCATCAGTAGAATTTGGCAATAGCATGCTCACTTATCTAAAGATGTAGAAATGTTGTTAAAATAACAAGGGGAAAATCCTCCTCTACCAGTTCATCTTCATTCAGGTAACATAATTAATGTCAACCACACATTGAATAGCCTGAAAAAATTTGAATATAGAAATTATACAAGGACCAACTTACTCGGCACTTTGATTTCTTCAAGTTCTCCAGCAATTCAGCAATCTCAAGCTGCTTCATCACTGCAGCATGTAGCACCTACAGTAAAAGTACAAAGTTTAAACACCATCCAATCAAAATCAGCATAATCAAAAGTTCTACATGACCGAGAACATATAGATTAATACCCTCTTGGTCTTTTCAAGGTCAAACTCAACAGATTTAATCCTATCCATGGATTCCATAAGCATCTGCTCCTTCTCCTGAGGTATACCATCAGGTTTGTTGTTAAGTTCCTCAAAGACTTTTTCTAGTCTCTGAAGACGTTGTACACATGGAAGAATATAATCTCTTTCAGAAGCTGTTTCAACAGCTGCTGAATGGTTATTAATGTTATGTTCCATGGTAATTGATGGGTGAACATTGTTCTGTGATCTCCAAAATTTGAATGTTAAATAGCGGAAGAGTGTAACTAGCTTTTCCATGAAAAATGTCATCACTCTTGCCACATATAAGACATTTATTTTCTCTATTTTTTCCTTAACAATGCTGAACCAACTGTTGACATAAGTACCTAACAAAAAGTCAAGTGGTGAGTTCAGCAGATAAGGACCGGAATACTTGTCAATGAAATCAGTTAAACCTAGCATGAATGATAGCTACCATGAGTTTCCAACTTCCACATTCAAATATGACAAGGTATATCTGCAACTTCAGTTCCACATAGCATATAAATATTATTTCTTCAACAATTTCATGACAATACCTCCTGAATCTGTTCTACAAGCAATATTCCCTATATCATTAGTTTGCAATGGCTGCTCTTGATTAAGGTGAAAGTAATCACTTTCAATCACTTTCTCAACTGCTAGAGCACTATCATCACAACTGTAGTAGCCATTGAGATCTGGTGCTTTAACCTACAGAAGATACAGTGTTAGGTATGATTAAAAGCTCAAGACACAACCACACATAATGTGCATGCAGGTAAAGAAAAGGATGAGGGATCTCAAATATATCAGATTCAAAGGTTCAAATATATCAGATTCAAAGGTTCCCAACTGACTTCTTCATGAACTGGGGCTAAATGAGGATAAGGACAGCTCCTGTGTCTGTTGGGAGAGGAGTAATCATTCATATCAGACCCAGATTCAGCTGTTGATGTATCACTGCATCGTTCCTGGGAGATGAGAAAAAAGAGGTTAAAGTCCATATATATAAAGTAAACACGTGAAGTCCCAACGTCCCAATGACAAGAAGACCAACACCTGCCTTTTGTGGGTGCATTTGAAAGGAGTCAAATGTATGTTGACCATTGGGCATTCTGGTGATTTGCCTCACAAATGTTGCCTCCTCATTATGTACCAGCTAAAGATCAGAATATCCAACATTAGTTGGCCATATAGTAGTTTGACAAGGCAATTCCAAGTTATATATATTTTCAGAAGCTGACACATGTAAATACTAAGAAACAAGATATACAAAGAAACATTACCTTCATGATGTCAGGATCATTCCATGGACCCTTGTTAGACCGAAGACATCCACCTTCTGCAGCACATGTACAAGAACCACCCAGAAAGTCTGGCAACTGACTGTATAGATTCATTTACAAAATCCAAATTAATCAATATATTGAATAGAAATTACAATGCAGTATGATGAAGACATAGATGTATACCTAGAGTCAATGACTTCCAGTAATTTATATAAAGACTTAGAATCAAGAATCTGGAAATTTGGGAATGAATGTAAAGTCAGTGGCACTGCAGAAATAGATCATATGAAATATTAGCTGAAGCCTGAACATTATATTCTTCACCTGTATCTTCGCAATGGTTTTGGAATCAAGAAACTTCTGTGCGGCAGGCCAAAGCATCTTCTTAAAGCCAGAACCAGCATTGACAACATACATTTGATGTAATGTCTGCAAATATACACTATCAAGTTTTATATAGAATGGAAGAGGGATGAAGAGACGACAATTTGGGAAAGGATGGGACAAAAACCTCAGGATAGTAACTGCTATCTATTTTTGTCACAGCAGACAAGAGATTTGCAGCAGTACGTGAGAAATTTTTCATTCCCTGCATCACACATATCAAGTGTCAGCTAAAATTTTAGTACAAAAACTTTTCAACAACTTAAAACAAGGAAGATCCCAAAATAGAGAAACACCCAATCAGGAACAACCCCCTTAGTAAATAGATTGGATTGTAAAATATTAAAGGAAAATATCATATTTGATAAAATGCTTAAAGGATAACTACATTAATAATCTACTATCAAAAAGCAGTACAAACTATCAGGCATACAAAGAGAAACAGCAACAGAAATACACCTTACATTAGTAAGGTACACATATAATTTTGTGTAATACAACATACCAAGCCCTGTACATCCAATATTGTTGTTGTTGAAGAAATCCGTCTCTTTGCTGCAATGGAGCATGCTGGAAATTTCTCCTGCAGGGTCCTCTCAAACTCCTGGACGTGGTATTTCAAATATCGATCTATTGAGGTGATGTGCATTAGGCGGCTTGGATGGGCTTTCCCAAGTCTCTCAATGTAAACCGGCCTACCTTCCTTATCAACTCCATGGTACCCTTGAGGATAATACTGCAATACTTCTTCCAGCTCTCCAAATTCAAAATCCTTCAAAAACACCAAAGCAAAATAAAACATGTATCCGGTGTCTTCTAGCATAGAAAATATGCTGATGCTGAAATATTAAAAGATTAAAAAAGTAAATAATTCTGTTCTATTCTATCAAGGACCAACTCTCCTAAAATCTTATGCCATTAGGAAAATGAATGGTTTTATATCTAACATGTCTCCTAATAAGAACTATTTGTGCTTGATGCATGGACAGAATTGGGGGTAGCAGATATCAAACTCTGTACCACTTGATCATAGAGACTGTAATATTATGTCAAAGCCCAACTCTCCTAAAAGCTTAAGCTATTAGGTGGATGCCCATCAATGGTTTTCTTTATATTTAACATGCCTCACTTGAAGTGTAGACAATGCAAATTTTGTCTTGCAAAGAAATTAAGCTTATCAGTGGAAGAATTAGGCAGCAATGACAGAACTCTTGACCACTTTGCTTGGTCATAAGAGCCCTAATACCATGTCAAGGTCATTTATTGTGAAAGCTTAAGCTGTGAGGTGGACGCTAATGAATGGTTCTATATCTAACTTGTTCAAATCATATAACAAACAAATTCAATTTAGAATCTAAAATTCAGATAAACCAAGGGATTAGGTATTGTACTTTGATACACTGAAACATTCTGTGGGCTATGACATATTATTATCTTTACCTCAAGGATGGTATCAGTTCCATATTCCTTTCGCCAAGTAAGCATTTCTTCCCACATCTGAATCGTCTTTTCAATGTTAAAGTCCCTAGCTTTAAGAAACCTACCAAGAAGTAGAGAGCAACAGAGCAAGTGTGAGCGAAAAAAAGATCACTTGATATTCTGTTGTGCCATTTTGAATTGATGAAATACCTTAACAATGTATGATAGTCATCATGCCTAGGAGGTAAAGATCCCCTCTCAACAAGTTTCTGGCGCAATTCATGGACGGCAGTCTCCTCCCATGCATCTCTTACATCCTCAATGGACACAGACGGAACCCGATAATCAATTTTCCTTTTCCCTCTTTTCTTAAGAGAATGAGTGAATCTAGATGACGCATTCATCGCCTTCTTCTTCAAGTTTCCAATTCTCGACCGCCGCCTCTCGTCTTCCGAGTTCTCAATATCAGACCTCCTCTCTCTAATCTCATCATTACTACATTGCCCTTCAAATCCTTTCACACCCACATTCCATCAATAACCATTGAAATACAACATCATCAGCTATGTAATTTACACTCACAAAGTCACTCACCAACCAATCACAACGTACATAAAAAAACATTACAATATATAGCAATAAAAAAGCTGAAAATACCTGACATTGACATTTTAGTCTCAAAGCAAAACCAGTGACAGTTGATCCTAATCGTTGAATCAGCAAATCAAATTCACACCAAACTCCATCATATCATAAATCACTGCTCCACACATACACAATCAAAAGTTAAAATCAAAATTAAAAAATAAAGGAAAATAAATTACTGCCCCATTCACAAACCAAAAATTGAAATTAAAATTAGAAATTATGGGGAAAAAAAATCTCTAGAAAGGAAATGCAATAAAAACACCTAATATTTCAGCGAATTGTAAGGCATGAAATCTTAAAATTTTAAAATTAAAATTAAAAAGTAAAATGCAGATTCATTGAATTGATGGAATCAAACAATCTAGAGGTGAATCTAACAAGGTGTGAGAATTGTCGTTTATGAACCTTTTTTTTGTAGCTGTCAAACACTTGTTAATTCTGTAACCACAATCAAAACCTACAAAAGCAAAAACCAAAACTCTCTTTTTCCAAAACGACTCGCCGTTTCGCGGAAGTGGAAAATTTCGGCGATTGCAGTGTGGCTGGCTGGTACGAAGCTTAACAAGTTGAGAACACAAACAAAGAGTTTTTTTTTTCTTCTTTTTTAATTTTAATTTTGATTTTGGGGTTTGGTTTTTAATGAAGTGAGAGATGTGAAGTTGGTGATGGAAGGCGTTATACACATGAACATGAATGAATAAAAAGAAAGGAGGATCGTATATTAATTAATTAATGTCATGGGTTGGATCCGTGGTTACATTTATTAATTCTTTCTTCACACGACACCAAACTTTACCCAAAAATATAAACGCATTCATTTCAAATTCATATTTTCTAAGATCTCACAATCACATAACCACACCACAACCACCATTTCCATTTCTAACCATCGTTTTTCCATCTATTAATATTTTTTTATGTAAACAAAAACGTATAAACTAAAAAAAAGAAACATTAGAGTATGTATATAAAGATAGAGAGAGGACATGCATATGATATGAATACATACTTACCTTTTAAGTTTGGGAATGAAGGAGAAGAAGAGAGGAAGAGAACGGTGTGGATCCTTCTTCTGCTCTGTTTCTACTTCTTTCTACTATTCTGCTCTCTTTTCTTTTTCTCTTTTTTCCTTTCCTTTCGTTTCTTTTTTTTTTTTCCTTCCTTTTCCTTTAACGCACACTCTTAATCTAATAAATTACACGGGTCTAACGGAGTTTGTTAAAAATGGACGTGTGAATGTTATAGTTTTTTTTACTCAGTCTAGATTCGATTCCTACTAGTACAAAAAGTCTAATAAAATTACTTCAAATATGTTCTTTTTTTTTTGCTATTGAAATAAATGTTCATTTGAATCGTACACAGATATATCAACACGACGTTAAGAATAAAAAAAGGCAACAATAATTACACATAATCAGTTTTTAGTTTTAAAATTAACTTAATAACACTACATTATTTTTTTAACCGTACACTGCATTAACCTTAAAATAATGAATAATTCTTTTTTAAAAAAAACCAATGAATAATTATAAAAATAGTTTAGAATTTAATTTATGTATATTAGTGTAATTATTTTTTAAAGAAGCATCTAATGAAATTTTATTATGCCATTTTTTATTAATATAATGTGATAGTGTAAATTTCTGTTGAATATTTATATAAAATA
>PYAF01005725.1:17342-37002 GCA_007407185.1 Glycine tomentella
AATTTTTATTTAATTTATTTAATTAAATAGTTTTTTATTTTACTTATATGTATAAAAAATCATTAAAAAATAATTTCACTGCATTGTTTTTACACATATAATTATAAGGAGTATCTTCCATTATTCATTGAAACTTATCTCTTTCAAGAGTTCTGAAGGCACTTTTAAAAGATCAATTATCTCCTCTCATTTAGATTTTTCCTATATATCAGTTAAGATTCAAATCTCTAATCACTTGAAATTCAAGTCATCACCACTCAAACAAAAATCACTTGTTAGTAGATTAAATTCACCGAATTATAAGTATTCTTAACTTAAATAAAACTATCTGAAAAAATTTCGGTAACTTTTTAACAAAAGACTAAAAGTTAATTTAATATGAGGATAACAATTCAATACGTGTAAATATAGAAAACTGTGATTGATATTAAAGTTTTAAAAGACGTTTATCTACTTTAATTTTGGAAATATTTTTTAACTCGAAATTCTTACTGAAATTCTCTTTTAACATTTGCTAAAAATTTATTGAAAAAATTATTAAATTTAATGAGTCTCATTTGTCATTAATTATTCTATTTCCTAATTCAGAATTAAGACAGATCAAAATTAAGAATTTTTTATAAATTTCAATAATCACATAACGAATGTTAGAAAGAAACTATCAAAAGCATAACTAATATTATTCTTTTCAAATGTATTGATTTGAGGTGATTTGTAAAAGTAGACCCAAAACTCAACCAATACATTAAATATAGAAAAAAAAAAAGAAAAAAAAAAAAAAGAGTGAACTTGTATGGCAAATGAGAAGGGAGGTTGGGTGGAAGATGAGAAAAAAATAGTAGTGATAGTGACATGCATCTCAATACTCATCTAGCAACTAGCAACTAGCAATAGCATAGCATGCCGCATTTGCATTTGTCACTGAAAATTCGTATTCGTGTCATGGTATGTTACGGTATCTTTACTCGGTGCCTTTTTTATTCGTGAAATGGCAGTGTGTCCACTTTCGGTTTCTTTCTCTTACGTGTCCTATCCTATCCCACACTCTTCTTTTTTATTTATATTCTTTTTCACTTTACTAACTATCATGATAGCATCATCATCGTTCATATTTTATATTTATTTTCTCAATTTTTTTTAATATTTTGAGTACAAATAAATTTGTAGAAAACTAAATAATATTTTATACAGCTAAAATTTATTATAAATAAATATTTTAATTATGAAATTATGTAATAATTAAATTTTATAATAAATAAATATTTTAAATATATAAAATATATTTTAAATTTATGATAAATAATTTACTTTGTAATAATGTTAATTCAATTCAAGAATA
Source organism: Glycine tomentella (assembly GCA_007407185.1). Lineage (NCBI taxonomy): Eukaryota > Viridiplantae > Streptophyta > Magnoliopsida > Fabales > Fabaceae > Glycine > Glycine tomentella. Next base: position 18,682 of record PYAF01005725.1, read on the forward strand.
AATGATGAATTATTTCCTAAAAATTAACTTTTGACTATTTTAACGGTAAATTTAAATAAATAATACAAATTAAATAAATAATTAAAAATAGGGGTTGTTTTAAAAAAATTGAAAAATTGGACTGTTGAACACGCCTAATTTAGGTGTGTTTGGGTGCTATATCAGGGCAAAAAAATCACTTTTTACCATTCTCACTATTTGTCCTTTTCTGTGTAAAAGTTTTTTACGGTTTGCTATAGAGTTTGAGTAGATTTTTTTTGCATTGAAGCTCTGCCAACAAGTAAGTGAATTTTATAATTTAGCATGTTATACTATTGAATTGAATTGTTAACGCCGTACATTTTATGTTTGTAGAAAATTGTTAGAGTGCACATGTTAGTGATGTACATGTTAGGTTTGTAGAATATTTATTAGGTTACTAAAATGTTAGGTTCGTACATGTTAGTAAGAAATTTATTAGTTCGTTCATGTTAGTGTTAGCTATGTACATGTTAGGTTTGTAGAAAATTGTTAGGTTCGTAAACTGTTACGATGTAAGGTTTAGGGTTTAGGGTTTAGTGTTGATGTTGTTTATGATAATTGTTTAGTGTTTAGGATTTAGCTTTTTGTGTTGTGAGTGTTTGTTGTAAGGTTCATTGTTTTGTGTTTAGGGTGTATGGTTAATGGTTTATTAGGGGTTAGGGTTTAAGGTTTATGGTGTTTGGTTTAGGGGTTACAGTGTGTAGTGTTTAAGGCTAGGGTGTGAATTATTAGGGGTTAGGGTGTGAATTATTAGGGGTTATGGTGTTTAGTGTTTAGGATTATGGTGTTTAGGGTTTAGGATTAGGGTGTTGATATTGGTTAGGTTAATTATTTAGTGTTTAGTCTGTTCGGTATATGGGTTTAGGGTTAAGGGTTAGGGTGTATGGTTTATGGTTGACGACACCATATTGAATGGCACGTAAGGCCAAGTCTCAGCGGTGTTCATTAGATATGAGGATTTGGTAAAGGGTTTAGGGTGTTTGCTTTATGTGTTAGAGGATTTGGTTAAGGGTTTTGTGTTTACGGTGTTAGTTTTAGGATTTATGTTTGAGTCTTTATGGTTTAGGATTTAGGATTGATAGTTATGTACATTAGGTTTAATTAATTTTATATGATAATTATTTGTAATGTGTTGTCAATCGAAGTTAAATTATTTTTAATTTTAATTCATTTATTTATATTAAGATATTTGTTAGATGGCTGACTCATCTTCGAGCTCTAGATCTGATCATCAGGGTGAGCCCATGGATCCGACGACACATGTTCTCAGCCAGACCCTTCCCCGCAACCTCGTAGACGAAGGTTACCTGATCGTCAGGCACGTCATTATTAGTGGTCACCGGAGTCTTAGTGTTTTTTCGCCGTTTGTGTTTTTGAATTGATTCGTTTGTAATACATTATATTTGTTAAGTTATATTTGTTTCGAACTATTTTTTGTATCAGTTATTTTAATCAGTCGACATATTAACAATCAATAATGCTGTGAAAAACAGTAATTGATAACAGAGGCAACAATCCAAACGACCAACAATAATACTTGATAAAAGAAGATAATGTCACCGACATTTTAAATGACAATGACAATTGAACATAACCAACCTTTGTAAACACTACTTAACACAATGAATCATTCCAGTGAACATTATGACCATGTCTCATTCCATTTGGGTAACTAGTTTATTAAAAATAGCTAAAATCTCTATTGGACCATAACATTTCCAGTAGTTAGATTCTGCTGACAACTTAAACACGTCTTCGTCGCTAGTCAACTCTATTATGTGATATTCGATTGTGTAGTCTGAATATTTTGCATGGACTGACTGTCGAAAAAACAATTTCCTTACCAACTATGAGTTGTGAATTCCATACATTTTTATTTATAAAATTTACAATATCACTCATATTTACGTCCTTATTTCCTATATATTTATAAAATTATCACACAACTTATATTTTTTTTATGAAGAACATATTTAATTTAAAATAATTTTTAATAACGATTTGATTAAATGTACATATATATATTTGAAGAGATATTTACATTATAACGCTTTTTGATGGTAGCAAAATTAAACAATCTATCATGTTCCAATGGATTCTGTTATATAAAAATTAACTATATTAATCAATTGTGTTATATTGTTCAAGCATCTTCTTAAGAAAGCGACTCACTATCCATAACTCTCATTAGTGTATTCTCTAACTAATCAGAGTACGATAACAACAATTTTCACTAAGTAATATGTTACCAAAAGGTTATCTCCACTAGGTGCAAATATGAATCTCGCTAAACAACCTTGTTTAACCATGAAAATGTAAAACTAAATTATATAATAAAAATATTTTATCCAAACATTAAAGTAAAATTAAATAATTATTTAATAGAATAATAATTTACCATTTAAAATTAGAAACACAATAATTTGTCATTATTAAAAACAGAACTGAAAAACTAAAAAATTATAAATAAAAAAAATCTATTTTTAACCGAGGAGTGGTTGACAACCAGGTAACCATTATATGTGAACAAGTCAACTACATAATACCGGTTTCAACATATGAGCGTATTCTGACCACATATAGCTACAATTCTTCTTTTCTTCTTTATAAATTGTGCGTTTCAAGTGAATTTCTAACCACCCAAAGCCAGAGACGAGAAGGCAACCAAAAGGTTAGCGAGTTACTCTTTATAATTTACTTTTTTTTAGAGTTTTTAGGGGTGGCCAGGAGTTAGATTGGTTTGCGATTAGAAAATCTGATTTAAACCAATCAATGTTAATTCGTTTGGATTGGTTACATTTTTTTTGAAAAAAAAACCAAACCAAACCAACTGATCACATTTGTGAAGAAAACTAATAGATAATATTAAAAGTGGAAATTATAAAATTGCATAACATAAATTTTTTTTTCCTAAAATAGTATGACTTTAAGTTGGCTCGAATTCCATGTGCTCAAATCCAATATTTGAATCAAACTCATTGAGTTTGTAAATTTAAAATTTGAACTAAACCGATGATCGTTATCAACCCTGATTTTTTTCATTTTTGTTTGATTTGGATTGACCGGACCATTGGATCATGTTAGACCTATGACCATCCTTAAGAGTTTTATTGTTTAATTCTAAGAATGTTGTGAATTGATTCAACAATTAAGTGATTACTTCTACTTTACTTTGTTTGGTAAATAATTTCATGGTGAAATTGTGGAACAAAAGAGCCTTGACCAAATGACCCTTGAAATGAATTGATAGAGATTTGAAGAATGTACTTACATATTCTCTTGCATTTTCTAATGCCGGTGTGCTCTGTGCCCTATTTTGTTGAGCAATAATATTTCATATCCACTGAAAACATAGTATAGTTTTCTTACCTGATAAATTTTTTTTGCAAGTTTTTAATTGATTTTTACATTTTTAGGTCCAGTTATGAATGACTTGTTCCACTGTATTAGAGTAGAAGAGTAATTCTTAACATCTTTCAATTGATGTAGGAACTAGTTGACGCCATGTTTCTGGGAAGAATCAAATTCTGAGTTACCACCAAATGTGCTTCACTCGAACCAAACCGGATCAAGTCGTAGTCTCTTAATTTGGATATCGTTTTGTCCCTAGACCCGACCAGCGATTATAGTCCTAATTTTCCTATTAAATTAGAAGTACTAATCAATGACAAATACTTTTAAAGCAGACAAGATCTTCACAATGAAATACTACTAGCAATTGTATAAAAACTATTTGACCCCAGAAAAGGTATTTCACGAATTTATAATCTAAATTAGATACTACAAAATGTCACCCATACACGCAGTGAAGTAGATATTATCTGCCTCACAATCTGGGTACAAACCATTAACATTACTTTCCTCGCAGAAAATACCAAAAGCATATCAAAACTGTCATTGCAAGCTTAAATATAACCCCATATAATAGTATAGACAGATTTGGTGAATATCTAACAAACCGCCTTAACCAACACTAAAAAAGCAAATTCACCAAACTCAATTGGACCTTTACTACGTGCTACCATCTTTAAACCTCCCCCAAACTCAATGTAAACACACTGCACATAGAACAAGTTAGAACTGGCACTATGATGCCAGTGCCCCGATCGCAGATCAGGGCATTCATTGACAGCATCACCTGTGGCATGGTAAGTGATGATGTATAAAATTAACAGAAGCTCCAAAAGCCCTCTCACCCTTTAGGACAATTTACCCCCTGGTCTTGGCCCTCTTCATACCAAGGCTGTTGTGGAAGGGTGAAACAGAACCAGACATGGGAGAACCCTCCTCGCGAAGAGTGCCATTCAGCATTGCTAGCTCCCGAAGTTGCTGCTTCTTGTAGAAATCCTGAGATTCATCCTAAAAGATAAAACTTTAAACAATTAGAACAAAGTCCCTATGAAGTTGAGTATCACTACCAATCTCAATTGAATTCACAAGAACATACCACCGGTTTGAGCAAATCTTCAAGTATTTCACGCGCCTGCATCAGGCGAGCATCTACTATTTCAACAGGTAATTCTGCTTCAACTAGAATGTGTAGAGGTTCATTCAGGTGCTCATACCCAGGTTTCCCTCTCATCATTTCCTCCTACAAATATTGATACATATGATTAAAACTTGTTCACCAGAACTACCTAACAGTCCATCTGAAATCTACAGCACATTAAGCAATGTGGACATAAAAATATACACTACAAGCATTTACCACATGTACATTACAACAGTACAGGGTGCTATAACAATTATTAAAATTGTCAGGATTAATGGAACGTGATAATAACCTGAAGAAAGTCGTATGTCCAGATAAAATAAATAGTAATATATTAACCAGATGGTGGAGTAAACACAATGATTTGATATTATATGACAAATGATAAAAATATCTTCAGAATGGATTTCAAATTTTCATCATAGTGCAGTAATTTATCTGGATACAAATGATCATGTCAGACTTTGTACAAATAATTTATTCTTACCCTAGCTGGATCCTTAATGCTACCTCGGCCCCTGATCAAGACACGACACTCAGTACTTGCTTCTACACGCTTTAGAGAGTTTCCTCTAGGGCCTAGGAGGCGACCAACAAAGTTAAACTGCAATAAACTAAAGTCAATAGTAGATCTTTCTATAAAGAAAAATTTAATATATATTGGAGCAGAGATAAAATCTTCCATACATTAGGATATGCGTCCACAGGAATATCTACTCTGACCGTCTTTTTAACAATAATACCAGATGAGCTACCTTGTGGACTCAGCCAGTTTTGTGTCGATGAGGACTGTAACAAGCTGGGTCTCTGCATGTTTTAATTCCAATGTCAATTACAAAGAGTTATGGTGGTCTATTTACTGGCATGCAGATGAGATTACTGCTGTATCAGAGGCCACCAAGAGATCACCAAATGGGACTACATTACTGCTCAAAATTCAAAATGAGTTGAAAACATATAGTGAAAAATAAACACGTGAAAGAGTATCAACAGCCATGATGTACTTAATGACAAATGTTCAAATGGCTCCTGACTATGATAATCAAGGAGTACCATAGTGTCAGAAAATGGTTTAAATGAACTTATAAATTATAGCTGAACTCAGACTATTACGGCATTAGGATCATTTACAATCCATTTTGACAACTTAGCTAATAATTCATTAAACCTCATAAAACTTAGTTCAACTTTCCTTTAAATGGCTACTGTTAGCATTCTACCATAATTCACGCTAATATACTCAAATCTATCCAGCTGCAACTATTCATCACATCTGTGATTTGGCAGAAAATTGTAAAGGCAATCAAGTATTGACATCTGATTTATCTTGATAGAAAAGATGAGATCGACTAGCAGGATTAGAGAAACAGAATCTAAGCTATAGATTAATTGTCAGAGCCTGATGTTAGCTTTGCACTACCTGTCACAAACAATTAGAACTACAACCACTAGAACAAATGTCATGAGTTAGCATGAAATGTAAAATTGAGTCAGAAATACTTCTAAAATACAGAATTAGATGGAAATGAATTAATGAAGTTATGTTAATGGTTAATATCCATACTTCTGATTGAAATCGTGATGCCCATCCGTTCACATCGGCACCGCCATTTGAAAATATTCCTCCAGTAGCCAGGGGGCTAGCATGTTCAAGCCCACTTTGACCTAAAACTGATGCATTCCCCATCAGCGTGGTTACACGCAAAATTTCTGCTCCAAAAATGTCAATTTTCAAGAATAAGATGTACCAGTCAGCATTTGTTAACATGTTAGCAGTCACTACATAATCGATGCAACACGGATGTTTGCTGAGTCAGTAAAAACTAATGCTATCCTTATGAGATATGTTCTAGCTTTTTATGGTAGTACTCTAAATGGTAAGGGGAAATATGCAGTCAATTGTCATCTAATATTTATTTAAAAAATATTATACACTTGAATTGAAAAAAGAAAACCTTTAAAGCCATTTAGTAAACCATTGAAACAGGTATTTCACAAGGTATAAATCTAATTTTTAAAAAAAGAATGACATCTAAGAATTTGTTTTGATATAGAAACATTTCAGGAGTTTAAACAATTATCTAGTAAGCACATAGTATTAGAACAACATAAAGCAGCGATCACATATACCAGCTGGAAATTTTTCTTTCGCTGCTTTTTCAGAAGGAAAATGATTATTAATAACAAATCAGATCCCATAACCTATACAGATAAACTAAAACTCAACCAAAACCAAAATAATTGAACCCTCTATATCCCACTCATATAAGCAAAAGAGCAATAGCATCTAATTTTATCAATTCCATAACAAATAATACACCAATTCAAGAAACACACCTTTCACACTCAATTAGTAAGTATTTTTTAAAAAAATAGTGTGTCAATTAACAAAGTATAAGGTAAGCATCTGATCCAATTTGGTTTCATTTGGGAATTGAAGGAAAAGAAGAGAAAGAAATGAAGAAAATGAAGGGGAAGGAAAGGAAATAAATTTGAGGTTAAGTAATAAATTTTCTTCCCTTTGTGGATGTTTAAAATCCTCCAAATTAAAGGAACTCCAAAATTTTCACAGAAATTAATAAGTGAGGATTTTGTAAGGTTACAACTTACACAATAATCTCTAGGTTTCCTCTCCACATTTTAAAAACTCCCAACAGATAATAATTTCTCAAATCCTTCTCATTTATCCAAACATAATCATAATAATAGAAAAGGGATCCTTTGTTTAGGTGAATGAGAAGGCTCATCATGATGCTTAATAGCCTCAATTCCTGCACCTATTGAATCACTCACGAAGACTTTGCCCAACTGTTTGCTTTGAATTTAGGGTGTCATAAACTAAGGGTCCAACTAAAATGTGCATGGATTATAACACCCTACTAAACTTTCAATCGAGATCAAGAACACAACACATAGATTTCCTGCCACTAGTTTTGCTTAAAATCAATTCAAAAGTAATGTGAATAACATAAAACTAAACCTAGTGAGATGAATGGTAAGGATACAAGGTGTGCAGTGTGCTACAGGCCTCTTAAAAGATCATTAGCAGCAAATAAGCAGTCTTTCCATCAATTAAACCAAAAAACTAGATTGGAAGCTTTAAAGGGTTCTCAACCTAGAGTTCCCAGTTTGAATGTTATTCCACTGAAAATATTTACCCTTTCCAACTAAGTACATTCTGTTACAGCTGGTATCACTGTTTCCACTGTCATGTGAAGGCAACTACAAGTTAACATGTTCATCTAACAGCTAAAAAATCATATGTGGCAATTCTAGGAACAACACCTCACAAGAGAATAAGTACACTGACAATGGATCAAGTAGAGAAGGATACACAGGAGAAACTTGGAAATGTTTTGGAAGAAAGGAGGATCAAGGAGAGAACTCCTTCACCAGAGTGGCCCCTTTCACAACCTATGACTAGGCTTAGTACAACAAGACAAATCCCTTTACAACATATCCCCCTAATTATTAAGTGTTCCCAACCTCAACTGTCAAACCCTTTCTTAGCTCTGCCTGACTGACTGTCTGGTCAGTTGACTTTTGACTAACTACTGATTATTTTCTCTCCTGTTTCTTCTCTGATGCACCTTCCAGATCCTCTCTTCAATTTCATTGCACTGGGGCCTAATATCATCCAAATCCATCCCCCAAACCAAAAGAATTGGGTAATCCCCAATTAAAACATTAAAAAAAAAAAATCAGTGATAATCGTTAAAACTCAAATAACAATGGACCTCAAAAGTATTAAACCTGTCAATCATTTTCATCAAATCCTTGCATTTATTCTTTCATATCATTGCTTCCTATGCATGCTATATTCTTAATCTTATATCCTTCCAAACTTATCCAAAATATGTCAACAAATGCAAAAATTAATAAATTAATAAAGATACACATATGTACATATAAGTGCATAAAACACTTCACAGTTCGTAATTTCTAGTATAACATGAAAATATGTACATTTATCCTTTTCTATTACCTTTACACATTTGTAATATAGTGAACACACTGTACATTTACAGATTTTCATATATAAATCAACACAGGTTAGTACAAGTCCACTGCTATGCTCCATCCAAGTGAAAATTGTGGGTTTTCACAAAATTTGTTTGCATATAGTCTTCAGCTCTCAGAATAACTTTAACATTCAAGAGAAACACTAATCAACTGATCATAAACACTTGATTGGCTTCCCAAATTGGGTCTAAATCATATGGTAAAAGTGGGCAAACAATTGATATACTTTTGACTTTATCTTTCATCAAGAAAAGCCAAGTTACTCAGGTACAGCCATCAATGAAAGAAACTCACCATTTATTACTAGAAATGCTAGAAATAGTGGCTGGGCACCAAAACATCAGGCTGAATAAGATCAAAAGGGGCATAACTTTTATTAGAATTGGAAAGGAAAGTGGCATGATGCTACTTTTAACAAATTGACAAACATCAAAATGAAAGGACACAACAACTCGTTGGACAATAAAGACCAAAACATTGATATCAAATAGCATAAAAGGAAGGAATCCAATATGATTATGCCAAAGCCAAACTACGGCACCAGAAGTATTTGCAGTCATTGTCATGCTCCCTCTGTTTCTTTCTAGTTTTACATCAGTTCACGGTTTCAATCTCTCTCATCAGTAGGGAAAGTGGAATGGGATAAGCGCAAAGCCGAATGGTGGCTGGAAACATGGTACATGGAAATCACACGCCAAAAGGGAAAGTGGCATGTGAGGGCACATGTGGAAATCTCCAATAACAGGGCGATTACCAGTCTGGAGGTTCTACAGCAGTATGTATGAGGACAGGATCTGGAGATCATGTGGCAGAAGGGACAGAACAAACATGAAGGTGAGCAAATGGAGAAAGGAAGTTGTGTTGAAGGCCAGGGTTGGGCCACTACAAGAGCTGGGTTATCAAAAGTTAAATCTAATCAGCAATGAAGTTCAAGGCAGCAGAAATAGAGACTCACAAATCAGAAGGTCTAATTCCATGTTGGCAGGGAAATTTCTTCATATTATTGGATAGTTTGAAACTATACACAGGCAGTACATTATATACCCTAACCAGTATCACTAGTTCCCTAATATAAGCCCAAAATTATGGCAACTATCAAAGTTACCCAATTTACAATAATTACGGTTTGCTACACCAGCTTGTAATTACTGATAAACTTAGGAGATTAAATTCATTTATAAATAGAATATATATATATATATATATATATATAGAATATAGTATGAATCTACCGAAACATATTTCATATCTTTGTATATAATCACACAATTCACATTGAAAACAATTTGACACATACTTGACTATATTGGGTGTTATGCAAAATACATTATTTTTTATGCATCCTTACATGCAACAAAAGTCCAATAACTACATTAATCCTCATAGTCCATTTAGGCAGATAATCAATAATTATTAGTTTAAAAGTAATTATAAAGTTCTATGAAATTTACATACAGTTCTATAACATTTAAAATGGAAAGAATTAAATTTATTTATTGGTACAAACATGTATCAATTTCTCTTAAAGCAAAGGTGTGGAGCCCAATAATCTACCTTGGATTGAACATAAACAATTTAATCATGATATAAATATGAACATTGGCAAAACATGATATATATTTGAGTTGTGACTTATGCCAAAGTAAACAGACAACTGCTTAAGTAGCTTCACAATTTGATAGATGCTTTGATATCCCTAGACAACTAGGGACTAGAAGGAAAGCAAACTGATTTTATGATACAGATAACTAAAGCACAGAGGGAGATGCAGAGGGGGGCTTGAAGCTTATTTTCACGACTAGTTTGAGAAATAAATCTAACCTTGGTTTAACAATCGAAAGCAGTGAGGAAGCACAGCCATGAAGGGACTAAGCTTGTTACGTTCTCCCAACAACTCAGTTAGATATCTGAAAATCAAAGCAAGAAACGACACAATGAGAGTAAGACATCGTAGGCATTACTAATCACAAAATAAAATATTGAATATAATAAAATTATCAAGGATGAAGGATCCATGTTGATTTTTTCCATGAATTAAAAAGATCATGAATAGAAAGTACAACAAAGACAAGAATGGCGGTGCTTCCACACAAAATTACCGATGAGAACAACAAACAACAACAAAGCCTTATCCCACAAGGTTAGGTTGGCTACATAAATCACCCAACACCGTTCAGCTCAGTTAAAAAAAATCAAAGTAAAGAAAAATGTTTCTGGAATGGCAAGTAGTGCAAACTTATTTTCGACAGAAAAATCAATTTATTGTAAAGTCATGGACAGCAAGAAAAATGCTAAATGAAGTCATCAACAGCAAGATCAACTTATTTGCAGCAGAGATCACGCTGCATAAAAAACAATCAACAACCAAATGAACCCAAACAAAACAACAATCTAGACAAATCAAACAAAACTCAATCCATCCATCCATCCTTAGAATCAATTCACAAGCATGGCATCAATCAAATCCATCATCCACCAAAACCCCTCCAACACATTTCCCATTTGCATCAAACCCAATACCATCAAAAGATCTGTTCTCCGATAAAGTCAAGTGAAGCGGCAGATCAGATACAAAAACCAACCATCCAAGCAATGAAGCAAGAAATCCAACCATACAACAAAAATCACTCATTAAACTGAGAACACAGTGAGAACCCCTTTGACTATTCCAAAAAAAAAAAAAAAACACAAATACCCTATCCCCCTTCCCACCCCAGGAAAAAAACAAAAACTCATTTCAAGTCCAAAGCAGTGAATCAGTATACAAGTAACAGTAGAATCCACAAAAAAGGATTAATCAAAGCAAGTTTAAAAAAAAAAGAATCTTTCAACAAGAATTCGAGAAATAAAACACAATAAGTAACAATTAAAGTGAAGATCCAACAAATATATATATATAGATAGATATACTTGTCCGGGTCGGAGAGGGGAGTGGAGCGAAGACCAGAGAGGTGCGGCGACGGAGGCGCGGACGGAGACGGCGGAAAAGCCATGTACCTGCCGGCGCCGGAAGATGACATCATGTCTCTCTCTATCTGCCACCACCGATCAAGTCTGGTTGGTGCGTGTGAGAGAGAAAAAAAAGGGTTTTTAGAGACAGAGAGAGAAGGGTAAGTAAGAAGAGAGAAAGAACAGAGGCAGTAGTAGTAATGTAAAGAAGTAAGAGAGAGAGTGATGAAGAGGTAGGTCCCACCCAGGTAGACGTGCTGTCCCTCTAATCCAGCCAGCCACACTCTTCGTCGGTGGAATTATTACTGCATTGGAGCAACACATTACACGTTATTAGGTGTTCGTCTAATCGTCTTGGATTTGGTTTCGTTTTTGTATGAAAAGAAATATTTTGAGTTTGAGTGTTACATATACTAATACCGATTATGGTAAATATTAATTAAAAAGAAAATTTTGTCACTCTTAATAATTATTCAATTAAATAAAATTGTATTTTGTGAAAGATACATTAACTAACAAAATTTATACCAAATTATTATTGATGTTAATTTTTTTTAAATATGATTGTGTAGTCTTATACCAAAAAATCACAATTTATTATTAATTTTATAACAATCATTTTAAAATTACATTTTATTGTGATTTTTTATAAGATTGATGTATTTTTTTTTAAATGGATTATGTATAAAAATGAAACTCGGTTATAATATTTGTACCCTCAAATTAGTTGGATTGAAATGATAATGTGATGAAAAATAAAATGGATAAAAAGAATGAAGTAAAATGAAAAAGAAATAGTAAAGGTAAATATATACAGCAATTATAATTTTTCTTATTATTAATTTTTGTGCATGCCAAAGTTGCCAACCTACACACTGCACCCATCATTCAACAGCTACCCCCCTTACTGGTACAATTTAATGCCCTGTTCCAAATTCAGAAGTTTCGTGTCCTGAGATAAGAAGCTATTTAATTGCCTTCTTATTTTGGTTTTATTTAGGGTAATCACGGTTCATGAATGTAATTAATTTAATTTAGCATTTCATATTCCATGCCTATTGGTATTTATAATTTATAATTAATAATTAATAAAGAAGTATTTAATAGAAGTGAAATATTGTTATATTTTATATAAAATATGATTATCTACTCATATTCAATTTTTTTTAAGTGAAAGACCATGAGTATTTCTCAATACACTGAATTAGAGATTAATCACATTTATTATGTGTTACTCATTAGTCCAATGAAATTTTATATACGGAAAAAATCAAACACAAAGTATCTCATTAAATAAATTATTCTTTCACATGTGAACATAGCATATGTCTTACACAATTGCATCGATCTTATGAGTTTGTAATCAATTATTATTATTATACACACTATTTAATAAAGATATAAGTGAAGAATAATTAATAATCATTTTTTTGGAGGAAGATAATCAATAATGTTCATTATTAATAATTAATAATAGTTTGCATTTGCAAAACATTGATAATTTTTTTTAAGAAAATAGTAATTAAACAACAATAAATATAAAATGGAGACATTGCCTTTTCTTGCATGCAATGAAATCATGTTTAATGAAATACAAAAACTTACTATGATTTAAGTTTTTTTTTTTAACTCCAAAAGAATTAAAGATGACATCAAGGATTTAGAGCACCTATGTATCCTTCTCAACTAATTGAGTTATACCCTTTAGTTCGATTTAAGTTTTGTTAAGAATGAAAGTTTTAGCATTTGCGAAAGAAATTTGAAAAAAAAAATGTTTTTAAAGTCGGTTTAAAGTTATAACCACTACAAAAATGAATAAAAAGCATCATGGATGCATTTTTTCTAAATTTAATTTAAATTAAATTTAAATACATTTACAATCTAAATAATTTTTATAATGTTATTTAATTATATATATACTAGCACATGTATTAAATTCACATTTTATAATTTATAGGAGTATTTTATATTATTTTGAATTTTTAATATATTATTAATTATTTAGCTTAAATTTCAAAATTATATGTTAGTAGATATGTCAATAAATAATCCAACAAAAAAAAGATATGTCAACAAATATTTAAATATATTTTTATATACACACATGCTCTATAAAATTGTAATTATTAGAGGTGTTGTCCTAGGTAGGATCCTCTTTACTTTGATGAAGTCTTACATGTTCCCTTTTGACTTTCTTTTAGAAATAGTTGATTTATTTTATTTTTTCTTTTTTTGGTAATTGTGTTATTGGTATGGAAATATATGGTGACTTTGTCAACTATTAATTGTCACTTAGTACAAGTGATGTTGACTTAAGCCGTGAAGTTAAGATATTCCTTATAATAGTTGTCCCTAAGTAGGTGTCAATTATATATAAGTGGTGTCGGCTTAAGTCGTAGGATTGATTGTTCACTTGTATTCTTGCAATAATAATTACTAAAAATTCGATTTTGCAGTTATCTTTTTCGAAATAACTCCCCTTTAATGATAATGGCCTCGTGTTATTAGCGAGTTTCTTTGAATAAAATCATTATTTCATATTCCAAATTTTCGGCAACTACTCTTATGTTGGCGTGTGTATTGGAATGTGACAGTAGTTACTCCCTAATCATTAATTTTTTTTAAAAAAAATTGTTCTGGTATGCCAAAAAGTCTCACATCGCTTAGGAATCGAGATCAATGAGAGTTTATAACAATGTTTTCCCTTAACCCACTGAGGCACCTTTTAAGGACAAAATCGTGATGGGCCACTCAGCACCAAAGCAGACAATTCCTCGGATGATGTAACCCTAATGATGTGGCAGATCCTCATTAACTCATCAATCAACCATTGATTGTGGCGTCCTTCATCTTCTACCTTCTCTATTTTCTTCCTCATTTTGAGTTTTTGATTTAGAATTTGCAATTTCTAGAAACAATCCATGGCTTGGATTGTATTACATTCTTTCCACCCCCCCCCCCCAAAAAAAAAGGAAAAACAAAAAAAAATAGTATTCTCTCTGTAAATTTATAGAAGCTTACACAAAAAATTACACACACACACATATAGAGGGATCAACTTACATCGGTGTAATTTTGACAACTATTATATCATTTTATAACTTTCAGCTATATAATGTTTTCTTTAAAACTCACCATTGGATTCTATTATATCATTTTATAACTTTCAGCTATATAATGTTTTCTTTAAAACTCACTATTGGATTGAAAGTCCCTTTCACATATATCACATTCAAAATTTCATATTAATCCAAAATATGGATCATTTGATCATCATGTTCAATGTTGACAATATTTTCACATAGATCACATGCAAAATTCATATTAATCCAAAATTTGATAATATTTGACACAAATGATCTTTGATAATATGTTGATATTATTTAATGATTAGATCAATAAAAAATATTGTATATCAAGTTATAAAAATGGTATAATAGTTGTCAAAGTTACACCGGTGTAATTCAATTCCTTCTCTCTTTGTGTGTGTGTGTGTGTGTATATATATATATGCCCCATGTCATTTTTTATAAGCCAAAAATTATATTTATGAATCTCAACCAGAATTATAAAAATCGGTTTGGACTAGGACCCAGTGGTCAAACCAGGCCGATTTCACGAAGGTTGTAAAATCGCCGAGTTGACTCGGTAAACTCGACCGAGTCAATGATTCTGCCCCTCCAACCGAGTCAACTCGGTAGTACACTCGTTTATGGTTGTAGACTCGGTAAAATCGCGAGTCAACTCGGTGAACTCGGTTGAATTGTCGAGTTGACTCAGTGCATATTCTTCTTCTTCGTCGCCTCTTCGTCGTCGGTCTTCTTCTCCGCCTCCCTCTCGCCGTCGTCGGTCTTCTTCTTCTCTTTCTCAAGTTGAATCGTCGATCTTCTCCCTCCGTTGTTGTCGCGCTCTCCCCACTTCTCCTTCTCCGGTCGCGCCCTCCCCACTTCTCCTTCTCCAATCACGCTCTCCGGTCTTCTCCATCTCCAAGCTCCAATCGCGCACCATCTCGGAAGGGCGGAGGCGCTCCATCTCCAGTCACGATGCAGCACTGAGAATGAGAAAAGAAGAAGAGAAGGAGAGAAACTGTAGCACTGAGAATGAGAAAAGAAGAAGAGGAGAGAAACTGAGAAAGGGGAAACGGCGCAGCACATCACTAGGAGAAAAGGAATTAGGTTTTCTTATTTTGGGCCTAATTTGCTATATGTATTCCCTTTTTTCTTTCTGTAGTTTCATATAACATTTTCGAAATGGGCTTTTGTGTTTGTGTTTTTGCTAATTTCTCTTGAAGTAGACTCTTATATACGATTTACATTTCTACGATTTTACGATTTAGCTCAACCCACCGAGTCTACGTAGACTCTACGATTTAACAACCTTGGATTTCACTTTCACACCTAATATGCAGCTGATGTGGGTTGACCCGGTCAAATCCGGCCCGATTCTCGATTAGACTGTTCAGATCTGATAGATTTTTTGAATTTTAAAAAAAAATCTTTAAAAAAAATGAATTTTTGAGTATGAATAGATATTTCTTCCTCAAATACATATATAATTTTGAATTTTTAATATATGTAACTAGTCAAATCGAATCAATTACTAACTCATTAGTTGAACTACTAACCCACTATCTCGATCGGATCAATAATTGAACTGAATTTCACAACGATCTCAATGCCAAGTAAAAGAATACAAAAAATCAAAACCATATATGACTCCACCTATAGCGATAACAGAATTAAATAGGAACATTTAGTGACCCCAAACCAGGCTAAATCCCACAAGATTTTCCAAGTAATATCCAATTGTTTAGTGAATTAAAACATAGACTTTTACATTTTTTAGTCTCTCGTGCCTACTTTTTGTTCGATTAATTAAAAAATATGCAAAACTGAAGAACTCTTTGATTATTGCACTACAACTCCAACCTGTAAAAAAGAGTTGAGAAGGCAAATAAATCAGTGTGACTTGATCTTTAAACTTCACACAAACAACACACTATCTGTCTAACTCAATTCCTAGAAATCAGTTAAAAACATGTGTCTCTGCTATGACTCAGTCCATAAAAGTTAACATCATTCAGAATTAAACAAAATTCAAGTTTCAAGCCTCACCTATTTATAGCCAAGTATAGAAATCCACCACCATTTGAAGAGTATTCCATTATGTTGCAGCTTCCGAACATGCTAAGAAGGACACATGTATGTACCAATTATGTTGCATATACAAATTTAAATTACGGTCATAATTAAGGTTACAAAAGTAATTAACAGAGTTATTGGAGAAGGTGAAATTTAAAAGGAATGACTTTGAGAATATAAATATCTACGTTTGGGGAAGAAAAAATAGAGATATAAAGTTTCATGCTCATTCATTATATTCCTCATTCCACATAAATAAAATTTAGCAAGACTAATATAGAAAATAATTTTAAAAGCTAGAAAAAAATTACCTGGAAAGACTGCTTTCGTATATCAAATCTATGGTGTTTCATTTCTATTTACATCTTGAAACCCAAGATCAAATGATGTTGCAGACAGATTTTCCTATTACTTGCATATAGCAAACAGCATCCCCAATGGCCATGTCCATCCAACATTCCACAGATGATGTCTTCTTGGCAACCAAATTGCAATCAGAAAAAACATGATACCAATTGAGCTTCTTAAGATTTTCGTCACACTAGTGATGTAAAGAAGTCCCCAATTGTTATGTTGGCATACCTCCCAAATTTAAGGTTGTCCTGATTGAAATGGGAAGAAAAACATGCTACAAAATTGTATATCAGACCACAAAACTAAGTAACTAACTCATTGTTTTTGCCCCAAACTTTGCAGATGGGTGGATAATGTTGCTTTGTACAGAATAGGAATACCCTAATAAATAGAAGAAAAAATTCATCAATTCAAAACACAACAGCTTTTTAAAAAATTAAAATTTTAGCACAAAACAATCTGGAAAAAAAATGCAATAGGCTGAAATTAGAAGGCAAATAAAGAGATATCTTCATTACAGGGTCCAAATTTGTAATAGGCTGAAATTAAAAGGCACATTAATAAAAAAGCATACATAACCCAGATGAGAAAACACAGTCTACCACATGGATAACCAAATAGCAGTTGATGGAAAAACGGAGAAAAAAACAATAATACCTTGAATAAGGATTTTTATTTTTGCAAGATTTGATGGGATCTTTATAGAACATTTGGGCAAAAAATAATAAATAATATAAATTAATTAATTAATTAGCAAAAAGGGGCATTTGGTGTAATATTTAGGCATATGGGGCACCCTAACACGCCCTGCCTAGGCGTGTTTAAACACGCCCAAGCTAGGCGTGTTTAAACACGCCCTGGCAGGGCGTGTTAGGGTCCCCTATGCCTATATATTGCTTCTGAAAATGACATTTAAGGATTCCGCCTTCTCTCTAAAAATAGCTCTGCCTTCTCTCTAGAAGTGGGTGTTGGATTCTCTGAAGCGAAGCCCTGCCAAATTCGAAGTGCGGTCGAGACAAGTAAGTCGATTAAACTGATGGTGCATAGTATTTAGTTTGTTATATTTTTAAATTAGAAAATTGTTTTGATCATATGAACTTGTTAGCGACCTAGATATTATGTTAGTGATTAGGATTAGGGTTTATGGCTTGGGGTACATACATAAGTTCTGCGTTTAGGGCTTATGGATTGTTATTAGGGTTTAGGGCCTTGGGTAGTGATTAGTGTGTCCGTAATGTGGTGAACGTTTTTGGTTGACAGTGTGATCAGGATTTATGGATTGTGGGTATAGACTTAGTGTTTCTAGGTACGGGGTTAGGGAGCAAGGCTTATGTTGTGATT
>PYAF01005725.1:55202-89616 GCA_007407185.1 Glycine tomentella
GTTGGACCCTAGGACAGATTGCAAACCCTTTAATGGAGGTTCTCTGTATTTGCAATTCATTTTCTGCTTGGTTCTTCCTTGTTGGGTTTCTGTTCTGTATTTTTCGAATTAGAGTCATGCTTAATGATTCTGATATTGATTGATTCAGTAATCTCAGGTTGCTTAATCCTGAGAGCTTGCCCTGACGAAGTTCACGTTTGCTTAATTCGTGTAATGAAGTTTTAGGTTAATCTTCGCTTAGTAGATTAATCTGGACTGATAAGGATTAAGTAGGACAGATTATCTTTCATGAACCAAGGATATTAGAGGCGCAATCTGTTCTAAGGTCTGACTTGTTTTAAATCCCTGCAATTAATTAGTATTTCTGTTTTATTTTAGAAGTTCTTGCATTCTGTTTAAACCCCCCCCCCCCTTTACACGTTTAATCCCTAACGCAGACAATTGGTCCTTGAGAGACGACCTAGGAGTCACTTTCTAGTACTACATTTAAACTGTATTAATTTGGCCGAGTGCGACTTCGATCAGCCGGCGATCTAGATCGTGAGTAGGATCGGGAACGGGTAGGATCGGAGTGGGATCGCGATTTTGCTCGTAAAATCATAGGATCTCCGATCCGATCCGATCCGATCCCACGACGTGCTTGGTTAAAAGGCTCTAGGGTTCGATTTCAAACCAAAACGCAAACAGAGAAGTGCGCACCTGTGACCAGCGACCTTACCGGCGACCTGCGACGGTCGACCTGACCGGCGACCTCCCCCGACTTCGCGTGACCAGGTAGGTTGTCTTCGCCCTTTCCGCTTCTTGCTTTCCCTTCCTCTTCTCCTTTCTCTGTTATGGCCTTCTCCCGTTCTCGTTCGAGGTGGTGATATTAATTGATGGAGAGATTGCCGGAGAGGAGGGTGGAGGTGGCAAGAAAAAAAAAATGTGTCTGCAGAAGAAAGAAACGGCGCCACAACCGTGAAGACTGAAGAGAAAGAAGATGGCAGACCAAGAGAGAAGAAGAAAAGAATAATAAATGCTATTTGGGCCATATTTGCTTTATGTACCCCCGTTTTTTCATTCTGCAGTTTCATATTATATTTTTTAAATGGGCTTTTGAATTTTAACTTAGATAATTGCTACTTACAGTCTTTCCGTACCCACTTTTTCTTTCTGTAGTTTCATAGTAGGATCTCGATCCGATCTTACGATCTCCGATTTACAATCTTTCATCCCCTCCCCCGATCCTACGTAAAATTACGATCTTAACAACCTTGGTTAAAATATAATAATATGAACTTACTCTAACCAGACAATGACTGAATTTGAAAACAGAAATATAGAAATCCATGAAAGATTGAATTTCAAAATATATTCTTAAAAGAGTAGAAAAGTCCACAATTCCTACCTAGTTGCTTGTTCCGAGAAACTCTTGAATGGTTGCCTCTGTCGCAGCACATGCAGATCTCCGCCTGGACAATACTCCATAACCAAGCAATAGAGCTTATCTGTTGCAATATGGGAATAAAGCGTAGGAAGAAATGGATGGTCCAGCATCTGAAGGATCTCTCTTTCAGTTTGGGCCCTGAACATTTTCTTCCGACTTGCCAAAAATTCGCTGTCCATCACTTTGAGTGCAAAAAGGCAGCTGGTACCAATTAGTTCTGCAAGATAAACAGTTCCAATGTCCCCACTACCAAGCCTCCTTAGCAGCTTAAAGTGCTTCAAATTTAAGCTACCATGTTGCTGCTGAACAGCACAAACAGCTTCCCATCTCAAGTGTTTTGACATGTGAGGCCTGTGGCCACCGCGACTGGAACCACTTAGACTGCTTTCCTCACTGATGCTTGTGCTACTACTATATTCACCAATGCTACTTTTTGAGCTTTGAGAGTACTCGCCCTTTTCCTTTGATCTTGATTTCTCATCAACTTTTGTCATCAGAAACTTAGTTCTCTTATTGCAATTCAAGCTGAAACCAGATTTGCTTGAATCTGTACCACCATTAATTGTGTTAACTTCAATGCTATGATTTGAACTGCTAGGCGACTGTTTCTCATTGTCTTTCACACCATGCTTCAAATCAGAATTGCCACCCTCCTTGTCCAAATTACTTGTACATGGAGTAGAGCAACTTGAGGCAGAACTTAAATCTTGCTTTACTTTTTTCTTAAGGAAGTTCAAGTTATTGAATATTGGCTTTGACAAACATGTATTACTGCTTGTGGATTTATCTGCTCCATTACCAGTGCTAGAGCTAGGAGGACAAGATGCAGAAGGTAAATTTGCTTCATGCCCCTTATCTGGCACTGAAGAACCAAGAGAAGCTTTGCTTGAGGGAGCAGGATCCATTCTGACCTCTGGCACTTCTTCAAATGCAGAGGCAACTGGTGACAAATTTGCAAGTATCGGTTTTCCAGTCCCCGTGATTAATTTCTCACCCTCAACCTCTAATGGTAGAGGAACAATCTGATATTGGGATGAAAACCCAGTTATCATTTCTTTTGGTTTTGTTGCATCAACCAAAGGACTAGAATGATTATCACTTGAACTTGATATAGTTACACCAGACAATTTATCAGAAAGTCCAGATATCTCTGGCACTAGAGAAATTTCAACCAAGTTCCCTTTCCCCTCGTCTATCACTGCCGTGTACAACCTTTTGATGGTGCCCACCTCTGATACTCTAGATGAACTGCATGGCTTAGTCAGTCTCTTCAAAGCAGCCATTTCTGAGGCCTGAGAGATGCACAACCCTCTAAGTGCCTGCTTTAAACTTACAGGCTCTGAGATGCCAATTCCTGATGCCTGAGATGAAGTAACTTTTATTGGCCTTTTAAGAGCACTCTTTTGTAAACGTGATGAACTACGACTTCTAGATGAGCTTTTAATTTCAATAGCCTGAAAAAGCTGATTAATATCATCCTCAATCGAATACTTCTTTCCTGATTTGTGAGCACAACTACTCTCAGGCTTTTCATCCAATTTGAATTCAGAAATTATCTCTTCCCTTGATTCCACTATCTCACATGTATTACCAGAGGTATCCATATTTGATAGATGTATTTGAAAAATTGATGAACAAAAAAGGGAAACTCAGCTTTAGCCCAATTTTAAAGACGAGTCACAGAGCATTGCACAGAAGTAAAAAACCGCAAATTGCATCCTCCAGATTCCTCTTCAGTCATAGTTCTCCACCAAATCTATTGGTTTCCTTGAATCTCGTTATTGATTATAACACCAAACCTGAAATTTTAGCATTAATATTTCAGATTGGTTAAGACAAGAATTGTGATTCAAATGAAGAGATTTACTTCAATGGATTAGTATTTGTCTATGAAATCAACATGGATATTCATTCAAAGTGTGAAAAATAATATATGTCGCTACATACACAAGGAAAAAAACAAAAGACACACGCATCCAAACACTAAGTTGCTAAACAAATTGAATTGGACCTTTCCCTCACCTAATCACTCCTAAAACAAATCAATAAATAGTCATCCTTGTAATTGAAAGACTTAAACACATTTTTTGCCATTCTACTCCTTACATCTGTTCCTCTCTGAAGTTCTAACCTGAGGCCGCACTCTTGGACCACCCCTAGCATTTACATCCCTGATAAAGGAGAGCAATCACGGAGCTCCTTTATTTTCAGATTTGGTGTTTGAAGATGAATGTGAAAGTGGGATACTTTTACTGATTTTGTGAAGAGTGGTATACAAGGTGAGAGTTGATATCAGGGAAAAAATAAAGGATCAAAATTCAAAACTCACAACCCAAAACATCGAATTAATAACAGAAAAAAAAAAACTTAGATTCAAAGCCGAGTGGAGAGGAAGGAAGCTCAATGAAAGAGATTTTATTTTTTTAACAAAAAGTAAAATTCATGAAACAAACAAAAAAGCATAAATACATTTACCAATTTCCCTCCCCATGGATCAAATTCAAAAGAGGAGCTAAAAAAGCCAAAAAAAAAAAAAAAAGGTTAAAGCTTTACAAATTGCAAAACCATCATCCAATATTTTATTTTTTATTTTTTTTTGCAAAATCAACCAACTGCAACCACCCCCTAAAAAACTGCAAATAAAAATCAAAACAACAATTAATTAAGGAAACCAAAAAAATAAAAAGTGATAAACATTACCTGAAACAGCCCCAGAAGCCCAGAAAGCGCAGCGTGAAGGAGAATTGAAAGACCCCAAAAACCGTAACATATGCAAAGTGACTCACCGAGAAGGAGCATGAAAGATTGAAAAGGCTATGGCTAGGGTTTGAAGTTTGAACTTGAAAGAGACACAACACACACCGAGAAGGAAAAGCAAAAGGGATGAGTGAGAGTGAGGAAAGAGAAAACAGAAAAGGTTGAAATGATAATCACGAGAAGGATGAAAGAGCAGTGAGTGCCACACACAGTCTCTCTCTCTATCTCAACAAGAAGCTATTCCTATTAACTACACCTCCTACCACCTACTACTACTCTATTTCTTTTTCTCTGTAATGTAATGTAATCTAATGCAATGGCGAAAAAAGAAAGAAAAAAAAGAACATTTACTATGATTTATGTTATGTTGTGTGTGAACTGTGCACAACATTAACACATGGTGTTGTGTTGGAGAGACACACACGCACATACATTACATTACACTTACAAGTTACACAACAACACACGACAATGAGAGCAGGTATACACATTGATATTTTTTGAATGTTAAACTAGTAAGTAATCCTGCGCATAAGTATGGGTCGCTCCGCTACAATATCATAAACGGAAAAATAAATCAATTTGTTATATTCTAAATGTTAGATAAAGAATCCAAAATTTTATTGTGTAAGCACGAGTAAGCCTGATGTTCAAATGCACGTGTAGAATATAAGAGGTATATTGTCTAAGCAAAGTAAATATGATAAAATTTTGTAATGACTTATGTATAATAATCAAGTGTTGTAAGCATAGAGAGAACATGGATTGTTACAAAATCATATGATAAAGATATAAATATAGAAATAAAAGATAGTTAGCAAGATAGAGTTTAGTCTTTATAGAGTTAATACATAAGTTGTGTTCAACCGATGTACCAAAGCACATAGTTGTTGGTAAAATCAGGGAGTTCAGGGAGTTCGATCACAAAATCCATGTGTGGTTTGAAATTCTTTTCCCTTGCAAATGATTTCCATCTTGTGTCGATTTTAGCATGTTTGCGCAAGTGATTGAAGACAATTTTGCATGCTTTGGTTTCTTAAAAAACAATGTGTGAATGTTGCCTCAATTAATAAGTGATAGATCTTGCGATACAGGTTGTGGATTGTTAGAATGTGATATATGGATGCAAATCATTGAAAAAGACAATGTTATAGTAAGTAGTAAATAAAAGCTTACCAAGGCACTACAAGTCACTTTGTGTTCGTTCAAGAGTACGCGGAAGATGACGGAGTTAGGGTTTGATTTGTAAAGGGAATGCCAATGTAGAAATGATTGTGACAGAGAATTGTTTTTTAAAACAATTATAAAAAAACAGAGATTGGCCATAGAGGGTTAATGTGATGTGATGGTCTCCTTGAAGAGCATAGTAGTCTTTTATTGCATCCATCCATCAACAATTAAAGGGTTGTCAAAGGACTGGTTGAATTTGACACAATGAAGTTTTCCATGGTAATCTATCAAATGTCATATGTCATCCAAGTATTTTTTTTAGAAGCTAAAACAAAGCTTTTTTGGAGTTCTGTGTAAGGCTACATTTGAAATTTTAAAACATTAGTGCCAATGTATGAGATGGCATACAACAATTAAAACCTATAATGTATAATAAAGAAATGCTAACCAGGTCCTTAATATGCATAATATTAAGGAAGTGTTCAGATTTCCAATGAACCTACATCATTTGTAAGGCCATGTCCTTAAGATTTTCGGTATTTCCAAACATTTTTCCTAAATAATCTACACCTAAGAAAATGTGTAAATCATTTGCCTAAATTGCACACAGGAGATACCTAAATAAAGAAGCATTAAGTTGAAATGCAAATTATAAACATCATGATATGTGGTGATTACCAGAAAAATTGAGATGATATATTATTTTTTGGAGACAATAATCCTTTGCAGGCCAAGAAATAAACATAGTAGAGAATGGTAAGCAGAAACAATAAAGTGTGAAAAAAGAGAACCCCCATTTTTTGTGCATGATAACATCCTAAATTGATTTATGAGAGGTGGAATACAAGTGAAGAAAATACAAAAGTCATAGGACTCACTTAATTTACATTTTCATTAGTATTGTTACTAGGCATATTCAGGTTGATGTTACAGCAATCCAAATATTCAATTTTCCTAACATTAATGCATGAGTTTTTGGATGAACCATACCCAAAGTTGGTACTAGCACATATATAAGCCCCAATTCTGAAATGAACATAAAAGGCAGGCAAAACAAATATTTTGCACTTACATTAACATAGAGGCAAGGCAAAACAAATTATTTGCACAAAAGCTTTGAAACGAAAATGACATGGATACAAACAGTGTGATTGTAGAGAAAGACAAATGAATTGTGAACAACACATAGTTTTAACACAAAGGCTATGATCAAGCTGTATGTTGGTAGAAATCAAAACAGAGAATTATACTCCGCATCTATTAATCCTTTACAGTCAAAGAATGACAAAGATTTGAGTATTTTGTGAAAAATTAACAAAAAGTGCATTAGTTTCAAAATACTTACCAGGTGGACAGGATGGTGGCGAAGCTGTTGATCTTTGTTGGTGCACCAAAAGTCTTTGTGCATCATAAAAAATCACACGATATAAGTATATTGTGAATCTTTATGGTAGAGTGCAGTAGATTTAAAATGGCTACCAGGTGGAAAGGTTGGTTGTTGAATATGTCAATACATATTTAAAATAAAATTATGTTTCAATTATATCAGAAGCATTATTAGCTGCTTGAGCTATCTAATATCATTGTGAATATCAAGTTTTTCTTTTAAGTAAGTAATTTAACTACTTATGAAGACTTGAACTACAAATTACTAAAACTACAATTATATCATGTGCAAGTTGCTCCATATAGGTGATCAACCATGTTATACTAACTAATTGGCATAGAGTTCATTTTTTTTATTTACACATGTTTATTAATCAAATCATTGCTAAAATACTTAAAGATACATAATTATATATGAATCATGTTACACTTAATCGGCAAGAGTGAGTTCAATTCTCACTGCTGAAAATATCATTTATAAATAATCTATAAATACTAAATAAGGAGTGTTTAAATCTTAAAATTTAATATCATTTTGTTAGGTCTCGTTTACTTAATTAACCTACTTTTTTATCGGAAGAAATAGCAAGAGAGAGTGCAATTTCTAACTTCATTCTGCCACTAACGACTTCACAGAAAATAAGAAAATAAGCAGCATTTTTGTCTCAAAGATGAATCAACATGTTGGCATTCGATCTAACTTAATAGTAAGTCAAACAGCACAAGGCACATAACAGAGTTATCTGCCACCTCTTATTTTGATGCCTTTAGATTTAAAAATCCTCATGCTTACTTTTTTTCTTTCTCTAATACTTCTTTAAATGGATAATGTACAATAGTTAGAATGTTTCTATCCAAACTAATTAACAACACAACGACAGAAAATAGTCAAACGCTTTGCCATATGAAGGAATGTGTACCTCGCATCATATTTTATATTAGGTTTATATACATATTGAACCTAAGCTATGAGCTAGGCTATAATTAGTGACTAAATAAAAATGACATTTTGTTACTTGGTTAAAAAAGAGTTTATTCTCTCTCACCCGCATACATAAAAGTTTGAATTGACTACTCATATGCATTAACAAGTAAGGTAGTGGAAGATATAAGGGTTTTAATCATGAATTTGCTAGGTGGTGAGAACGTGGCTTTTATAAAGTTCCTATGGGTTCGAGAGACGACAACATTGTTTAATGCCGTACTTCCTTTTCCTGTTAGATTATTTATTCAGTGTTATCGTTATATTTCATAATGCCTTATCTTTGCTATGCAAAATGAACTTAGGCAGAGTTGAGGTAAAGGAACCATGATTGTACGATTTGTGGGGAAGGCAACAATGTATTTTACAATATATTTGGGTGGTGCTGGCTTGTTAATTGCCCAAAGTGTTTGGTCTCATGGTCCCTTATGCTTGACCTAGTATCTTTTTGGCGTTCCAATTCTATGGATTGGTGGACCAAGTGTCTCCTAGGATCTGGTGACAATTGTTTTCTGGCAACATGGACAGAATTCGGAAGAAAAAAAAAATGCATGGGTTGTTTGAAAATAGGGAGCAATTGCATGAGTTTCTTTTAGTAAAGACATCTCCCTTTTTTCTTTTTCTTTTTTATTTATTTATGAAAGATTGACAATTATGTATTTTAAATAAATAGTGAAGAATTTGATTTTCAAATTATATTTATTTCTGTAAAAAAATCACACTGTATTTATAATAAAGACGTCTTTGTTATTATTTTAGTAGCTGTATCCTCAAATGGATAGTGCCTCTGGAGATATTATAATTTAGTTACTATTATCTCCACATAATTATAGTGTATATATATATATGGGATGTAGTGTTAGGAGTGTAAGTACTTCGGATTGGGTTGAATTTTGTTTGTTTTTTCAATCGGTGTTATGTATTCTTACTTTTATTTCCTGTACGTTCTATTGCATTCTGAAAACCCTATTCGAATGTCAATTTGTATTATAGAATACAATAGGAAGTATAGGAAACAACAATAAAATGCAAAAAAAAAAAAAAATTAACTCAATTTAATTAAACTTAATTGATTGGATTTAACTTTTTTTCCGTCAATTCAATCAAACTTTAATTTGATTGGATTGGATTAATTATCGCGTCAGACTATTAAAAAAATTTCATCTTTAAGTCTTGAAAAAATTTAAAAAATCTTCAAACTAAAAAATATTGAGGATATTTATTATGACAGAAAAGTAATGACATTTTTAAAAATCAATATTTATAAAACATTATATTATTCATATGATAAATAGAAAATAAAATCATAAATATATACTCATAGTACCATTTATAAATAATGTATTATCTTAATATAAATAGAAAAAGATAAACTCAAAAATAATGTATATTATCTTAAGATAAATAATGTATTATCTTTAAAATGAGTTGTGCTTAGTTTAAGATTTTTATATTAATAACTCAATAGTATCAAAGTTAGGTTAGATTTTAATCGGATTTAAAACTTCAAATTCATCACCGATCCAATTTTAATTGGATATATTAAACTAAAACCAATCTAATCTAAAGACTCAATCCAATCCATAAAAAACTTCGTTGGATTGGGTAAATTCCCGGATTGTGTCCGACCCACTAACACTTTTTTTTTAAAAATAGGAAACTCAATTCAATTCAGCATTAATAATATCATAAATACATTATATTAATCAAAGATATGGTGGCTAGCATCAAATTTTGTCACCCGAGGTAAACAATGAATTGTGAAATTTGTTTGTCTCCTAACAAAAATATATCTCAAAGTTTAGAAGAAACTTGAACCTATGTTTGCATTTTTTATGTATGATGCTTCCTAGATCAGATATAGCTATACATTTACTCCTAACCCATCAACAACAAATTTGCAGTAAATATTTTTGATAACCTTGTGATATCCAAGCTCATTGACCCAATTGATAGCTAGCCTCCAAGCAAGCTAAAACTTCTGCCTCAACTGGGGCGCTTATACTCCTATGTAGTGTGCTTCTAATTAACTGTATAATTTGATTTATAAATATTATGATATATGAATATTCCCAAGTAAAAAAACCACCATTCACACTTTTGAGTCTAAAAGTATTGTATCAAAATTTCAATGGATCTCTATCTCAAATGTAGAGACAATTAATGTTTAAAGAAATTGAAATTATAATAATGGGCTTGTTTTCATGCACTAAATTATGGAAGGTGTCACGTGGAATAGCCATTCACAATAGCTACAAAATTCATGTGTCTCGCTAGGAAAGGTTAGCAACTCAAGCCCTTGAATTAAACTTTATTAATGAAAAAGGCGTAGGGCATGTGATATAAAGGTTACAGCACACGAGAATTAAGCAAAATCTTTAGCCCTTGGTCGCCACTTGTTGCAATATTGTGAAATCTTTGAGCTCGATCGTCAAGATATATGCCATAACAAGAAAAGGAAAGTGCTTAATATTGCTTTTACTTGAATGTGTAACAATGATGCACTACCAGTAAATAAGACCAAACACGCAGAAAGCTAGCTGGAAGAAACAAAACCACACCGAAGAATATAAAGAACCTTTTCTTTCCGTATTTTGATAAAGAAAGAAAAAGAAAAGATAAAGATAGAAGAAAGGGAATAAGAAAGAAGCAAGTTAACAAGTATCGGCCAAACATGTCGTGGTCATGATCATCCCATGGAAATGCATAAGGTGATCTTAATTATACTACCATGATCTTACATTAATCCTCATTGGATGCAATGATGGGAAATTTAAAGTATATATAAATTAAATTAATTTTTATATTATCTTATAAATTACCTCAAATATAATTTTTAAAATAAAAGTTAACAGCCTTATAAGTCCTAGTTAATTAACTAGTCACATTTTAGTAGGATCTTTTCTCTTCATCTCATTAATTTTCTTTTGCAAAACTCCAACCTTAGGATTAAGATTACAGTCTGTTTATGCTTGGATCAACATATATAATGTAGGTATAATTTAATTTACATGATAATTTATAATTAAATGATATAGAATAAAAAAATCTATGCTATTAATTAGTGCAATTTATTTAAATTTAAATAAATACTAAAATAATTCACTTCCAAATAAAGTGAGTGCATTATATATAGATGGTACATAATTCAGGTAAACCATCTTGTAAACAACACATCAAATCTAAAACATTTATGAATTATGATGGACTAACATGCAAATTACTAAGAGCTATCTTTCATGTACCAGTTATAGAATTTGGAACTCTCAGTTCTCATTACGTATTTGGAGGGGACCAAGTCGACATCTCATTTGTCTTCACTCTTTCATTTCAAGACTGATCATCAGGCCAAGAAATCGTCCAAGAAGACAAGACAAAATGCCAACCTATCACCTCACTCAGGCACAAAAAAGCGTTGTTTACTTAAATTTTTCTTTTTGAGTGCATGATGATGGTTTTCACTTTGCATGGTCAACATTTTAGTGTGCCAATCATAACAAGTAACTGCTCATGTGTTTTTACAACTTACTAGTACCTGTACGCCTGTACGTAAGAAAGAATGTGAATATTGTTGTAATTTCTAAAAATAGATTAATAAATAAAACTTGAACAATCCATCTGTTACCTTTTCTATGAAAAATTTCTCTCAATTTCTAAATTTAGTTATTTTTTATGGTTGATATTTCTATGGGGAAGAATGATTGACAAGCTAAAGGAAGCATAAAGGTTAAGTATACTAATAAGTGCCATTTCGATAAACTTATTTTGATGTTATTTAAGGGTGTTATTTCAATGAAGATGATTTCAATAGCATTGTGATTATTGTGCATTTGAGGGGATAAATACTAAAGAGATTTTCACTAATGATTTGTGTGCAACTATATAAGTGAATCTGACACCACACTTTAACCCAAAACCTTAAGACTCAAGTTTATGGGTTTTATCTTCAATTATATGGTGGTCAATCTTTTCATTCCTACCTTCACCTCACACTTGTACTCCAACAATATTTCCCTTAAGTGTGCTCTTCCACATGATAGTATTTTCCTCGAGCAGAAGTCATTTTCAATCCATGAGTATCTTTTGGTGGCCCTTAAAGCTTAATTGTGGCTATTTTGATTTGTCTAGTCATTGTCGCCAACATGCTTTAGTAAAAAGTGATACATGCAAAAAAAGAAACGCTTAGAGGGAAGGACAAATTCAAATTCAAAAGGAGCAATTGTAATAGTTTCTTTGCAAAGGAATCAAACGAAACAAAGAAAACCGTTAGATCTAGAAAATTAGTATTGTTGTACACATATCGAAATCATATAATTCGACCGTTGAATTACTATCACTCAAATCCTCATACATCACTTATGTTGCTTACATGAAAATGGTTATCGGTTCAAAGGTTGTAGTGTATGTATTCGTCTCACTTTTAATAAAATTTGTTTTCATTTTCTTTTCTACGTTTCTCTGAATACTTATGTCTTTTCAATCTCCATATCTTCTCTAAAATATGCTTTTATCCAATCATCATTGCTTATTATTATCGAAATTATTATTAGAACTATTATAGCATATATGACAACTTATCATTAAAATTATTATTATAAAAACACCTTTCTATCAAAATTGTTTTCATTGATACTTAGACAATTCTCTTAAGTTGAAAACTATAGTTGCTTGTTTAATTAAAAAGAATTTATAATAAAAAATGAATTATATGTCTCATACTTAAACATTTATTTGTTAATGGAATCACTAATGAAAATTATTGCTTGATAGGTATAAATTCTTTTAAAAAATTATTTACAATTTTCATACCATCATTTTCCATGAAATAACGAGTGTTTAAGGTAGGTTAACCAACCAGTAAGTTTCTAAAAATTATAGTGAAGTTATATTAAATAACAAGTGAAAGGTTTTACCATTTAAAAACTATATAGTTTAGTAATTTTATAATTTTTTAAGCTTATAACACTACTACATAAAGCGCCTTCTACGATGCCGGTTTAAATTCGGTTGCCACGAAATCGTCTTCGAATGTGGTGCAATGGCATGTTCGTAAATATTGCGCAATCTCCAACGACGATTCTTCCTTAACCGTCTTTGTAAATGGAAAATGACGACGTTCTTGCAATAACCTGTCGTCATTTTGTTGTCTTCAAAGATGGTTTCTCCTAGACCGTCTTTGAAATGTGCATTTTTAATATCCAAAACGACAATGTATATGATCCTTAAACTGTCTCCATTTTGTTCGCGTGATTTTACCTTAGTCTCACCCTCGTTTGCATTGTGACCTAGTAGCCTCCCTCCATCTGAAAGCTCTTCGTTTTGCGGTGTCTCCGTGGCTCCCTTGTCGTCTTGCTCTTGGAATCGCAAGTAAGAAAACCGTTAAATGATAGTCCAATGATTGAGTAGAGAAGTCATGTGTTTTGAATCCTTTGTGTATGTGCTGAACACCCGTGATTGTCCATTTCAGGACCCTCGTATGTGCCCTAGCCTCCCTCCATTTGAAATTCTCTTCTCCCTCACGGTTCGTCGTCTGTTGCGTTAAACGGTGTCTTCGTTTTGCATTGTCTCTGTGACTTCGTCGTCGTCGTGCATTCAAAGGTTAATCCCTTACCCAGAGCACTTGATTTTAGTGACGTCGCGTCCTGTTCTTAAAATCGCAATCAAGAATATGGTTGATATTGGTAGTCCCAGGACTGATTTTTGTGTCATGCGTTTTGAATCCATTGTGTATTGTAGATATATTTTGCTTCAATTTATATTAGCATCATATAGTAAGTTTTTTTTATCATTCTTCAACATTACTCATGTTCTGGGGTGTACATGTCATTTTTGGGTTGCATTATTGTAAAATATGGGAACACTTCACACTTAACCAAAAGGGGGGTGAATTGGTTAGTCTTGGTAATTTAAAACTTTTTGGATAATCAAAATCAAAGTTTTTGCCCTTTCTGGATCTTTATCACAAATACAACCAAGAACCTTTATCCAAGATCAACCCGAGACTTGTAATGCTTCAAGAAATAAGATGTAAAACAGAATTCACAAAGAAAATAATCAAACATGCAGAATATGAATGAATACTCAAGGTTTATACTGGTTCACCTCAACCACTATGAGACTACATCCAGTTTTCTTCTACTCAACAATAGAGTAGAGTTCCACTATTGCAAATAATATTCTTACAAACAAATACAAGCTTCTCTTTATCAACCCGAGATAAAGTTCAGAAGTCTAAAAACCCTAATAGACCCTTAGAAGCCACACCCACACTGAGAACACTACTCAGCTGTCCTTAGAGAAACACTATCTCTAATCTTGCAAGAAACCCACTTACAATAGAACTTCAAAAACAAAGATTCAACAGAAAGTTTACAACCACAAAGAGTAAGGAAAGAGTTCACCTGATGATCCAAGAATGATATGCATAAGGATGAAAATACTAGGTTGAATGCAGAAACAATATGCAGAACAAGCTTTTCCTTAAACTTTGAGAAGAATTGCCTTGCTTCACTAAATCCTAATGACCCATATGAGAATCAATGGAAGCAAGAGCCTAAGAACCCAGAAGAAAGCCTTTGTGAATGCTTAGAAAGCTTTTAGAATGCTCAGTATTCGAAAATTCAAGTTCTACTTCGTTCTCTTCATCAGAAAAGGCATGGGTTCTATTTATACTAAATTTTGTAACTGAATTAATCGATTAAAAGCGCTCCAGTAATCGATTGTTTAGCATTTGTAATCGATTACACACGCTTCTGTAATCGATTAAACCGTTCATAATAAGTTCTGGGTTACAGCAACAGGTCATTTAATCGATTATCCCGACGTGTAATCGATTACTCTAGAAGTCCTCTAAAATCAGTTTGCACTGAGTAATCGATTACAATAATCGGTAATCGATTAAAGCAGACTAAGTAAAAATCATGTTTGAGTAATGTAATCGATTACAACAAATAGTAATCAATTAAGACAGACTAAGTGCAAAACATGAAATGAACTAAGTAATCGATTACAATGAATGGTAATCGATTAAGGCAGCGTGACCACTTTTTCTAAATAGGCATGTAATCGATTACAGATCAGTGGTAATCGATTAATCCAGTCACTCAGCCAGATCATATGTATACTAAGTTTGAAATAATCGATTAATCCGATGATGTAATCGATTAAATTGTTCTTGATAATTTTCCAGAAAGCTTGAAGAACAATATAATTGATTCTTTGTGTGTATTAATCGATTAAACCAGCTTAAGGCTATTTTTCCAAAACACTTAGCTTCTTTTAAGTTCCAAAAACAATTACTTAAAGTCTTTGTGATGTAATGCTTAAATGAATATGAATGGTATGCATGCAAGGACTTGGATCAACATAAAGCTTTCTTTCCTTTTACATTTAATCACAATCTTCATCTTCAAGTAGCTCCCCCTCAAATCAACAATTATGTGGTATGAAGTTTAAAAATAGTTAGTAGTTTTGAAAATACAAACATGACAGAAAGAAATTAGGGAAATGGGAATAAAAGCGTCTTCCGTGAGGGTCATGTAGGACTAGAACTACAGAAATGTTTTGAAGTTTTGAAGTGTTATGCCTTCACATGTATATTTTCATGCATCTAAGACAGAAGAGAAAACATTAGAAATGTCTTTCTCTTGTTTGGGGACATTTGGAATGAGATTGTGGAAGCTTGTCCTCTAGGTACCTCATGTACTGATTTCTGTTGCTTGCCTTAGAGAGTTGAGTCACTCTTGTTGCATCATATGCAGTTCAGCTTGAAGCCCCTTGTATTTTTGGATTTTTATGTTGGAGGGATTTATGATTTGTTCTTATATTGCTGTCTGTTGTACTGATTCCTTAGTTTTCTTGTAAATTGTAATATATGGTGATGTGTTTCGAAAACTTCCTCATTGATATTTACCGCATGTTTGGATTCCAAGATTTACTGTTTGTTCAAGTAGAAGCTACTGATAGTAGTTTCTGTGTTTTTATCTCAATCTGACTTAGTTTTATTCATGTACACATGTTTCAACCATGCTATTTGTGTGTAGCTTCTCTCATTGAGTTGTTATTTTGTTTTTATTTTCATGTCTTTACATTTACCCGTGCCACACACTTTCAAATGCCCAAATTTGGCATGCAAAACATAATAGTTTGAATTTTTTTTTTGTTAGTCAGAAAAGAAGAATGAAAAAGTGGTATAAGGTGTATTCTATTGATGAGTTGTTAGAAGAATGTTAATGATGCCAACTTTAGTAGTTTTATTTTGTTACTTTCTCTTTTCCTTTTGCTAATGTAGATTTTGATCTTTTATGTGCACTTGTAGGTTGTGCTGGACTTAGATGAAACATGAGTCTGTGCATACGAGACATCAAGTTTGCCACCATCTCCACTTTCTCGGTCACAGTTGAAGCCGCAACCTTGTTGCTTATGCCTTATTGCTGCTGTCATTTGGTTAGGCAACTACTTCC
The DNA here is from genome assembly GCA_007407185.1 of Glycine tomentella. Classification (NCBI taxonomy): domain Eukaryota; kingdom Viridiplantae; phylum Streptophyta; class Magnoliopsida; order Fabales; family Fabaceae; genus Glycine; species Glycine tomentella. Next base: position 71,386 of record PYAF01005725.1, read on the forward strand.
ATTTAGTTGATCCTGTTTACAATGTTTGTGTATATTGTAACATTGTAAATCACTGGTCATTTACCTAGAACTTCACCTTATTTTTCAGAGAAATAACAAAATAATGTTGTTCTATATGCAGGATTTAAGTAACCCAGCATGTCATTAACTGTACAAAACAAGGGCTTAGCGTGGTACGCGTGATATAATCTTATCCCTTAATCATTCTGGGTTGGACAAATATGTAAGTTAAAAATGTAGCCCCCAAACCCAAAATATACTAATGTTGAAGTTGAATATGTCGTGATTAGTTGTGTAGGTTTTCATTATAGGTTACTCAGCATGAAAATACAGGAAATTACCTATTATCTCTAACACCATTTAAATCCAAAATTCTTATAATATGCTCTTTTGTCTATATATTTCAAATCAATATAGATATTAACTAAATTCAATTTGAGTAGTAGTAAACACTTAGAAAATAAGTTTTCAAATAATTTGAAGAAGATGAATAAGTCATACACTATCTGTCATTTAATTTCTTGAAGAAGATGAATAGCATAGAAATAATATAGAATAGAATGGTCAGTTTATTTTCGTATAACTTATTTTGTACTAAATTCACTCTTGCAGTGTTGTGTCGTGAGTCGCAATCCCATTCAAACTTGAAGGCTGCAACCGCCAGGCACCGTCGATCTACAACCGTCGGACGTCGACATGCATCCCGACATTGGATGTTTTTGAGCATTCAAATTCATTGGTATATCCTCCCTCATTCCAACCAATCTTTTTCTGCTTCTTTTTTCTTGATCTCAGAATTTAATTTAGGATTTGAATGCTCCCCCATGCAGTCTTGTGAATTGTGTTGTGCTTCTGTCATTTACTTTATGGTATAGTGTGAATCATTTTAGTTATACTTTAATGATTTATCTCATTTCATGGTATTGGTTTCATGCAAAATCAGCCTTGCTTGTCAAATAAATTTGGCACGTCATATCTAAATTTGTAACTGACAATGCTCTGCTATAAAATCCTACCACAGAGAATTTTATATTTTTAAAATATTCAATTTCTTGCAAAATCGTTGTTTGATTGTGCTTAAGATCTTACCATGCCCTATTTCTGATTATTTTTTTGGATCTCACCATCGGTAGGTTAACTGTTATTAGAGTATATGGATTAGGCATCTTCTTTTTTGGAGAACTAGGAAGGTTTTTAATTTATGACCAAGTTACTCAAGGAGAGGTTCAAAATTTAGAGTTACTAAATTGTGCTTGTTTTTGTGTTTTGGGTATGCCTCATTTGTGGCGATTCACGTGTCAATTTACTGATTAATTATGCTATAAATGTTGTGGGTACTGTTGTGGACTTAAAATTTTGTATGATTTTTATATCAGTTTCCATTGCAAAGCAAGAAAATTGTTTCCTTGTATGGAAAACCCCTCAATTTTACCTTGTTGTTCCCTTTTATACTAACATTTTTAAAAGATTGTGATAAGAAACAGGTTTATGATGCATGCTTTGTTTGTGTTTTTTAAAAATTTCAATTTAGATGTGGATAGTGGTAGATTTGAAGGATTGAATTTCCAATCCAGAAGTCTAAGTGATTGTATATGGTAAATTTTGAGTTAGAGCAATGTACTTGTTAGTTAGGGTCTATTTCTTTTTGAATGGTTGAAGTATGTTTTTATCAAAACTTAGGTGACATAAAGCTTCACCTAGTGCATAGCATAGGTTAAACTGTGAAATAGGCCAATGAGAAATCTTTGTATACTTACAGTCTGCATTTGTTTTGCCATAGTACTCCCTTTTCACTGATGAATCTTCCTCTGAATGCACCAGGTCACTTTTTTTAGCCTCCACCATTGATTGTTTTCTTCTTCTTCTTCTTCTTCTTCTTCTTCTTCTTCTTCTTCTTCTTCTTCTTCTGGTTCTTGTGGTGTTTACCATATTTTTCTGTATTTGTTGAACTTTCAGGGTGAACTTTCTTTAAGACACATACGGAGAATCTAAAATCCACAAACATAGCTAATGTCAAAACTAGAATAAAACCACATGCCAAGACTAAGACCATAAATAAATAATATGCTATTTAAGCCAAAAAGAAAATAACATTAAAATGTTTTAAGACTTCATGTTCTGGTTTGGTATGCTATCACAAAGAATCCTAATTTTGTTTCTTTTCATTCCTCACGTAAGATTGATCTTTATATACATGTATATCTATTGCCTATGGTACGTTGTGTTCTTCATTTCTAGTGGCTAGTATTTTAGATTTTGCAATCCTATTATATTATGGGCCTTTTCTGGGTTCATGTCATTACCATTTCTATGCATCTTAACTTCAACTTAAAATAAACCAATCAATCTTAACCGGTAAAAGGAATATAAAAGCACTTCACATTTAGAGATATGAAAATGACTTTTTCATATTTGAGGTACACTGCAAAGAACTGTATTCCATATGGAGAACGTGACAAAGTTTGGGTTAAGTGGACAATCGATCAGGTTTCAACTATAAGTTTGGTCTTTGTTTGGCAAATTAGTTTTGCACTCTGAAGAGTATCTATATACAATCCTAAATGATTGGTTGATACATTATTACTACTTCTTTTTCGTAATGTTTATTTCATTTGCATTGTTTTCATTGGTCTAACTTTTCACTTTACAAGTTCAAGTGCTTAGGGGCTTCAAACCATTAAGTAGTCATTTTCAAAATTTCAGGGGAAAAATACACACCCCCTTCCATTATGTCCCGTTTTCATATACAAAAGAGTGGTTTGGTGAAAGGTTCAATTTTTCCCTCCTGTGGTTGTATATTTATTGCAGCATGCCACCATGCTTTATCCTATTGATGTTGTAATGGAATTAGCCTGTGATCAAACCCCAGCATCATGTATACAACATGCCACTTGAAATCTTAATATCTCTGATCTCTAAAAAACTTCAGTTCTTGGAGAGTAGGATGTAGTGGCTTGGATTTTTTACTTCATTGCTTTTGGGCAAGTGGCTGTGTGTTTTTCCTTTGTTTGCTATTATTTGAATTTGTGGTGCCTTTTGTTGGAGAGGAATTCTAGAATTTTCAAGGACAACTATAAATATTAGCCAAAGTTATTATCAGATAAAGTGGTTCAAGGACAACCATAAATATTCGCATGTGTTAAGAGTTTTCTCCTCATATGCTTTTATACACTTCTCTTCTCCACTCTCATAATGAGAACTAATTCCATATACATTAGTTATGAATGCATTCCCAATTGATTTTTCAAATTAGTTAAGGACACATGTGTGAGTATGCTTTTCTTTTGTTACTAGATTATGGCATTGGTTATATTCCCCCTTTATTTTAGTTGATTTAATCTCAATGTACCCCTTTTTTTTGTGTTTCTGAATGTTGCTTTGTTCCTATTCATGAATTTGTAGTACAGTTATGTGCTAGGAGCAGTTTTCTTGCACTTTCTCAACTGTTCAAGCTTGGAGAGCACCCAATTGTTCAAACGTGTGTTGATCCTACTCTTTTTATTCACATATATACCAAGAATGAGTGTTTTCTTTTCATAGCTCAGTTTGTGTAAGAGGATAACTAAAATGTTTGGTGTAATAGGATATTTTGATGTGTGCATGCCATGATTAAAAACTCACTATTAATTGATTAATGTTTAATTGAAAATGAATCTAAATTATTGTGATTTTACTGCATTAAAGAAACGTTGAAGAATGAAGTTGGGGGTCCTTTCACTACCCTTGCTAGCATAAGACATTTTTTTATAAAAAAAAAAAATCTTCTTATCATAAGTGTTACTGGGCCTATTACTTTAATAAAAAAAAAGGTTATACGGGAATTAGAAAGAAGGGTTGTACCCTTTCTCAATTTTTGGCTTCTTTCATCTTCTGCGCCGTCACATAACGTGAGAGGGAACTTTGCTCACTTTGCGGTATTGGTTGAATACTCATTTGTGCTCTGTTTTGGATGAAATTTCAGCCAATTGTTCCTAAAATTGTGGGCATTCATTTGGTATACTCATAATTTTATTTCTCTCATATTTTGGTAGAACATATATTTACCCTGTTGTGGGTCTTTATTTGAATATTGTTACATTGTTGATTTCCACTATTTTAAGAGTGAGTATGCATTTATTTGTGAGGTTCTGTTGTAGAAACTCTTTGCTGTACTCTTTGATATTTTACATATTAGAGAATTTTTCTGGACTTGGTCCCGTGGTTTTGGTCCCTCACATTAGGGGTTTTCCACGTTAAAATTGTTGGTGTACTTATTGTTGTTGTCTCTTTATTTTTTTGCACCCTTGGATTTTTGGATTGTCGTATATTACGCTTGTCACATGTTCATTCAAGCGCAAAAGATTTTATTTACCACTACATATTTGTGTAATTTTTCCGTTGTGCATATGTGTCTTTCCCAACAGCTGGTATCAGAGCTGGTTTATTTTTCTGGGAAATTTTCTTGATTGAATGATGGAGCCTAATTATGGTAGAATAATTAGTTTGAACGGAATTAATTACCACAAGGGAAGACGTAAGATGAAGGATTTACTATTTGTGAAAAAATTACATTTACCTGTGTTTGCTACTCAGAAACCTGATAAGAAATCTGATGAAGAATGGGCTTTTGAGCATGAGATGGTTTGTGGTTTTATTCGTCAATGGGTAGATGATAATGTTTTAAATCATATTGCTAATGATTCACATGCCAAAACTTTGTAGGACAAGCTTGAAACCTTGTATGCTTCTAAAACTGGGAACAACAAATTGTTTTTGCTGAAACGGGCTATGAATTTGAGATATAAGGAAGGTACCTCTATTTCTGATCACCTGAGTGATTTTCAAGGTTGCTTTGATCAGTTGTCTGGCATGGGTGTAAAATTTGATGATAAAATTTTGGGACTTTGGTTGCTTAATACTCTACCTGATTCTTGGGAAAATCTTTATGTTACTTTGACTAGTTCTGCACCTGGTGGTATTATGACCATGGATTTTGTAAAATCTGCTATTTTGAATGAAGAAGTCAGACGACGTACTCAGCAGGCATCCTCTTCACAGGTAAAGGTTTTGGTCACTGAAAATAGGGGGAGAAGTACAAACATGGATCAAGAAGGAGGTCACAAAGGTAAAAGCAAGCGCAGAAGCAAATCAAGGTCTGAGCAAAAAAATTTCAAGTGCAATTATTGTGGTAAAAAAGGGTCATGTTCAAAGGTTTTGTTATAAGCTGAAAAATGATAACAAATGCAAGCAAGAAAAGAGAAATGATGAAAATGGTGATAGTATTGCCACTGCTACTGCAAGAGACCTTTTGATTGTTTATGATGAGAGCTTGATCATTGTTACTTGTGATGATTCTAGCTGGGTTGTTGACAGTGGTGCCAGTTTTCATGTGACTTCTAGGAAGGATTTTTTCTCAGCTTATACTCGAGGTGATTTTGGTGTGTTGAAGATGGGTAATAGTGATACGTCAAAGGTGATTGGCATTGGTACTGTTTGTTTGGAAACCAACATAGGAACAAAGTTGATTTTGAAAAATGTCAGGCATGCACCAGACATTCGTTTGCATATGATTTCTACTAGTGTTCTAGATGATGATGGTTATTTTAATACCTTTGGTGGTGGACAGTGGAAGCTCACTAAGGGTTCCTTGATTATGGCACGAGGTAAGAAGTTTTCAGGTTTGTATTAGATGAAAGCTTTTTTTTTAGTTGATGCTATAAATGTTGTTGACTGTGATAGTTCGTCAGATTTATGGCACAAGAGACTGAGTCACATTAGTGAGAAGGGATTGAATTGTTTGGCCAAGAAGAATCTTCTTACAGGTTTGAAATGTGCAAGCTTAGAAAAATGTGCTCATTATTTGGCTGGAAAACAAAATAGAGTTTCTTTTAAGAGTCATCCTCCCTCCCGGAAATCAGAGGTACTTGAGTTGGTGCATTCAGATCTTTGTGGTCCTATGAGGACTAAGACTTTCAGTGGTGAACTGTATTTTGTTATCTTTATCGATGACCATTCGAGAAAGCTTTGGGTTTATGTCTTGAAGACTAAAGACCAAGTGCTTGGTGTTTTTAAACAGTTTCAGGTTTTGGTTGAGAGAGAAACAGGGAAGAAACTAAAATGTATTCGCATTGATAACGATGGCAAATTTTGTGGACCTTTTGATGAATATTGTAAGTAGATGGGTATTTGATACCAGAAGACGCCCCCCAAGACTCCTGAGCTTAATGGTTTGGCAGAAAGGATGAATAGGACATTGATGGACAAAGTCAGATGTTTGTTTTCTGAAGCAAAGTTACCAACTTCTTTCTAGGGTGAGGCTTTATGTACTGTTGCACATGTTATTAATTTGTCTCCTGTTGTTGCTTTACATGCTGATGTTCCTAACAGAGTGTGGTATGGGAAGGATGTTTCCTATGACCATCTTCGTGTTTTTGGTTGTAAAGCATTTGTGCATGTGCCAAAATATGAGAGGTCTAAGTTAGATGTCAAGACAAAGGAATGTATCTTCATTGGTTATGGCCATGATGAATTTGGCTATAGATTTTATGATCCAGGTGGAAAGAAGCTTGTTAGAAGTTGTGATGTTGTTTTTATGGAGGATCAAACCATTGAAGATATTGGGAAGGTAGAGAAATCAGAGTCTTCGAGTACTGATGATTTAGTTGATTTTGATCTAGTTCTTGATACAGATACGTCTGATGTAGCAGATTTTGACAATCATGATGGTGCCCCTACTCATATTCCAGATGATCCAGTTGAGAATACTGATAATGATGATGCTGGTAATTCTGTTGAATATGATGTTCCTTTTAGAAGGTCTTCTAGACATCATTTGCCTTCTACTCGTTATTCATTTGATGAATATGTGCTCCTCACTGATGGGGGAGAACCTAAGTGCTATGAAAAGGCTATGGAAAATGAGTACAGGAAAGAATGGATTGCAGCAATGGAGAATGAGATGAAGTCTTTGCATGATAATCATACTTTTGAGTTGGTCAAGTTGCCAAAGGACATGAAAGCTTTGCAAAATCGATGGATTTATAGGTTAAAGACTAGAGAAAACAATTCTGCTCCATGATACAAAGCGAGATTAGTTGTCAAAGGTTATCGTCAGAAAAATGGCATTGATATTGATGAAATTTTCTCACCTGTTGTTAAAATGTCTTCCATCCGAGTTGTTTTTGGTTTGGCAACTAGTCTTGATTTAGAGGTTGAGAAGATAGATGTGAAAACTGCTTTCCTTCATGGTGATTTGGAGGAAGAAATTTACATGGAACAACCTGAAGGCTTTGTGGTGAAAGGTAAAGAGAATTATGTCTGCAAGTTGAAGAAAAGTTTGTACGGGTTGAAACAAGCCATGAGGCAGTGGTACAAGAAGTTTAAGTCTGTTATGATCCAACAGGGATTCAAAAAGACTACTTCAGATCATTGTGTTTTTATGCAGAAATTCTCTGATAGTGATTTTATCATTTTACTGTTATATGTTGATGACATGTTGATTATTGGTCATAATTCGTCTAGAATTAACAAGTTGAAAAAGGATCTTAGCAAGTCTTTTGCAATGAAAGACTTGGGACCAGCAAGATAGATTCTTGGCATGCATATTACTCGTGATCGAAAAGCCAAGAAGTTATGATTGCCACAAGAGAAGTACATTGAGAAAGTACTTCAACGTTTTCATATGGATAAAGCTAAAGTGGTAAGTACACTTCTGGCTTCACACTTTAGGCTTAGCACTAGACAAGTTCCTTCTAGTGATAAAGAAAAAAAAGACATACAATTTGTTCCCTATGCATCTACAGTAGGAAGTTTGATGTATGTAATGGTTTGCACTAAGCCTAATATAGCCCATGCAGTTGGTGTTGTCAGTCGTTTTCTTTCCAATCATGATATTGAGCATTGGAAAGCTGTGAAGTGGATGTTGAGATATCTCCGTGTTACTTCTAATTTGAAATTGTGTTTTGCAATTGGGAAGCCTATTCTTTGTGGTTACATTGATTCTAACATGACAGGGGATATTGATTCTAGAAAATCTACTTCTGGTTATTTGATTACTTTTGCAGGGGGGAGCTGTGGCTTGATAGTCTAGGTTGCAAAAATGTGCTGCATTGTCTACAACTGAGACTTAGTTCATTGCTATTACCGAGGCATGTAAAGAGTTGCTTTGGATGAAAAAGTTTGTGCAGGAACTTGGTTTTGAGCAGCAGAGGTATATTTTATTTTGTGATAGTCAGAGTGCTATTCACCTTGGCAAGAATCCTACTTTCCATGGTAGATCTAAACATATTGATGTACAATATCATTGGATACGTGATGCTTTAAATTCTAAGTTACTGGAACTTGAAAAAGTTCATACAGATGATAATGGTTTTGACATGATGACAAAGACACTACCAAAGGGGAAGCTTGAAGCTTGTCGATTTATTGCTGGTTTGGCATTTGCTTCCACCTGAGTCGTAGGGGGAGTTTGTTAATGAGCCTCCTCAAGTGGGCCTATTACTTCACTAAAAAAAAGGTTATACGAGAATTAGAAAAGAAGCGATGTACCCTTTCTCAATTTTCCGCTTCTTTCATCTTTTGCGCCGTCACATAACGTGAGAGGGAACTTTGCTCACTTTGCGGTATTGGTTGGATACTCATTTGTTCTCTGTTTTGGATGAAATTTCAGCCAATTGTTCCTAAAATTGTGGGCATTCATCTGGTATACTCAGAATTTTATTTCTCTCATATTTTGGCAGAAGATATATTTACCCTGTTGTGGGTCTTTTTTGAATATTGTTGCATTGTTGATTTCCACTATTTTAAGAGTGAGTATGCATTTATTTGTGAGATTCTGTTGTAGAAATTGTTTTCTGTACTCTTTGATATTTTACATAATGGAGAATTTTTCTGGACTTGGTCCCGTGGTTTTTCTCCCTCACACTGGGGGTTTTCCATGTTAAAATTGCTGGTGTACTTCTTGCTATTGTCTCTTTATTTTTCTGAACCCTTGGATTTTTGGATTGTTGTATATTATGCTTTTCACAGGTTCACTCAAGCGGGAAAGGTTTTATTTACCATTACATATTTATGTAATTTTTTCGTTGTGCGTACGTGCCTTTCCCAACAATAAGTCCCCAATGACTTTGCTCATGATTCTTGCCCATGATTTATGTCCTGCATAGACAGGGCCACTATGTCGAGGCCCAATACCTGCACATGTTACTGTTGGTATGTTAAAAAGGAATGCATTGCAACTCAGAAAACTGGGAATGGATCGATCTCTACTATAAAAAAATTGCATGGTTGAAATCTCCCTATAGTTATTTTTTAACTACAAAAGATGCTAATCTGCTTTTTTTCCAAGCAATTGACTGCTTCAATTCCTTGCAGAGACTGAATGGATGACAAGACCATAAACTAGTTTGTATGTTGATCATTTAACTCATTATATAGTTGGTGATGGGGGATAGAATTTGCATACTCATTATATCTAGGTATGAGGTAGAATTGGCTTGTCGACGGGTTGATTTCGGGTATATGTAATTAAATTTGGGGCCAATCTTGTGAAGGAAAATTGTTGTAAATTTAGATTTATATTTTATCATAAATTTAGATTAATGTAACCATATGAATGAACATTATAATATTGATCCACATGTTTGACTCTTTCTACCAAATTGGTTGTAATGATTTGGTAATTGTTGCATCATTCGGATAAATAAAAATATAAGTAGATTAAAAAAAGTTCTTTTTGTTTAAAACATACAAAGATGCAACGGAAATGAATTGGATCCTTTTTATTTTTTTATTTCGAAAATAAACTGCAGTTTGATAGTATTAACAAACCTGGAATTCTGCTGGAAGTGGTGCAAATCCTTACAGATCTTGATTTCATCATTACCAAAGCTTACATATCTTCTGATGGTGGATGGTTATGGATGGTATGTTCGTGATTGAAACTTGAATCGGTAATGCATTGACTACACAGTTTTGTGTTGCCCTTGCTTGTTGTTAGCCTAATTAAAAGCTTGAATATCATAAAAAACAATGGTTGCTATCAAGATGTTCTATATTTTGTTTTCTATTCACCATGTATGAATATGTCCATGAAGTATTTCTCTCTGTAATATACTCAGTAATTGAACAGAAAACAACACAATTGTAGTTGTTATGGACATGTTTCCAGGTGCCTATGTAATGCTTGCATTGGCAATGGAAGTTGGTTTGCCTGAGGGTGTCTTAAATATAGTTCATGGAAACCATGTATGCTATAACTTTTTTTAAACACCGTGGTCATCAGTCTTTACTAGTAAATGAACTCATGGGCATATTTGGCATTTGGTACTTAATTGCCTTCCCTATTAAAGTTTAAAATCAGAGAGTTGCAACTTGCATATAACAACTTGTTGTGTTGTCATACACCCACACTACTTTTTGTACATTGTTATTCTTGTTTATTGATGATCTTATTAACCCAATTGTTGACAGGATATTGTGAATGCTATTTGAAATGACGATGACATCAAGCCATATCTTTTGTTGGTTCAAATGTTGTAAGTAATCTAATGCTTAGTGTAGCTTTACTACTTTTATGTTATGCCTTTTTTATTTAAACCAAAGGCAATGCTGTTATTGTGTTGGCAAAATGGAATCATTTTATAATTTGACTGTCCTTACACAAAAATATGGAAGAGGACTAGTCACTACCACTCAAAATGTTGTTATAGTGCCTAATTAGCTTTGGAAGAAATGGAAGTAAAGGTCTTTGGGGCCTTTTCCTGAGTGCTTTGTATTGAATTCGTTAATAATAATGACATTGTTAATTATAGAATTTGTTTTATTTACTTATTGTTTTCCCTCATTCTGTAATACTATATTTAGAGAACTTGTTGACACTTTAATGAATCATGTGGTTGATGGAGAGTTTGACCAAACCTTAAATTGTTTCAGTTGACTTATGATCCCATGACACTTGAATGAATCAGGTACAGAAGCAATGTGCTCATTTCATTGGTGTGACAATAAATGAGCAGCAACCTGAGTTAGGTATTATAGTAAGAGTTACTTCAACTGCATTCAGTATAATTTAAGGTATCATTTATTCACTTATGCACTCACTATAACAATTCCTTTGTCTATTCATCTATTGTGATTTAGCTTTTGGTTTGAATGAATCTTGTGAAACCAACTCTAGTTGGAAAGACAACCGTTGAGAGTTCAAATCTAGTGTTTTCTTGAACTGTGCATGTGTCTACACTATTTGATTATCCAAATGTTATTTGCTAACAAATAGCTAAATTTCTATATTCGTGTCTCTCTAGTCTGAGTAGTCTCTCATTTTGTTGAATGCTGATGGATTATTTAAAGTGGATGCTAGGCTCAAATGCCAAAGAAACACAAAACACAAACATTAGGTGAGACAACTTTGTGTGGTCTGAAACCTACAACTAATTATTTGTAGGATAATGTTAAGATACACCATGTGAATTGTTCATAACCTACTTGTAATTGATTTGTAGATTGCCCAAACTGAAATTAGTAATTTATTGATGTAACACTTGTGTTTTCTGTGATTTGGGTGTATATTTAACTGATATTGTAGCTTAACTTTTTATACAGGAAGATAGTGAGCAGAATGGCAAGGTGACATCTGCAGGAAAGTATTTCTTACATTTTCAAGTGTATAGAATGGATTCAACGGTGAATGCGTGATCAAAATTATGTTCGTTAGGTTTCTTTTGCTTTGCTGGGGGCTGTTTAGAAAGTGGTGGTTACTGTTAGTGCTATGTGCAGTTAGCAACTGCCAGGGATCCTGAAGGGGCCTTATTTGAAAGATTGGAAGGTATTCAACCTTGTCAAGTCTCTGAACTAAAGACTAGCACTCATATCTTTGCTATTTATGGTCTGAATAATTTATTTTGTGATATTGTTCTTTTGCCAATTTAGGCTTTTTTTATGTATAAAACTATTTTACATTAAGACTACTAGCTATAAGATTGAGGCAATATGTGCCAAATCATATGAAGATACCACCCAAAAACTAAAGGACATTGAAGCTCAAATTTTAAGAAAGAGGAATGACCTACGCCAATTTGAAGCAGAATATAGAAAGGTTATTGCTTTCTTCACTAATTCATGGTTAGACTTTGTCTGGAGACACTTATAGTGAGTGTTGTTTGACTTGTATCTCTTAATATGCTTTCTAGGCATTGGCATGCTATCAGGAATTGACAGACAAATAGTGTTGCAAGAAAAACAATCTGTACGTACACTTCCTACTTGTGCTACGGTTACAACACCAATGTATATCTATAAATACATGCATTTGCATGATTTTAATACTAATTTTGCCCACAACTTAGTTGATAATTAGTTGAAAAAATTGTATCTGTTCCATTAAGTTGTGGCAAGCTAGACCTGCCACAAATTTTTCTCACTTGGCTGGCCAAAAATAAGGCCAATAATCACTTGAGTTACCAAGTTGTGTGGCCATGCAGATCAGTGCTTCTATATTGAGTTAATGGTATTACCCAAACCCAAAATCTTCATTGTTGCCATCAGTTCAGTCCTTGGCTCTCCTTTTGTGTCAAACATAGGGCTTCCCTTAATTGTTGTCTTCTCTTTACAACCCAAAAATAGATCAATCTGACAATCTCTGCGTCATTTCTGCCACTATGATTCTTGATCTCAAGAACTTCATTTTTGTTTCTGTTTTATGATTTTTTGTCTATAATGTTGTTGGGTTGCATTTGTTTGGTTTCTTCCAATTTTTTTATGTTTGTATATATTTCTTGCCCTTGAGTTGCTAGTTCTTTTCTTTCCAAAGCTTCATATCCTGTCATGTTTCTAGATATAATGTCTGTTACCTCTCCATTTCCAGGTATCCCCTCGGTGGTGTAATTCGTGGGACTGTCTATCCTGGTTTGACCTTCACAACAGGTACCTTATGGCGGTATGCATTTGAAACACCGTAATGTTGGTTGTCATATATGGAAGGATTTTCTCTCTTCATTTTATACTAAAAATATTAAATGAAACAGATGCTTTTTTCATGCATGGGAATAGACAGATGATATTTGTATATTTAAATGGTTGAAACTGGCTGTAGTGTGACACTAACATTAAACAATTTCAGTTTTCTATACTATTTAGTAGAATGATGAATAATCCAATTATGAATATATTTCTTTCTTTTTCTACTTCTTGTTGATGCAGGTATATATATTGAGGATATATTTAAGTTCAACAGAATCACATGGTTTGGTTGATGATGAAGCAATTGCAGCAACAATATTAGCCATGTATGTTACTTTTATTGGTGTGATCACTAGGATGTTGCAGGCTATAAACTAGGATGTTTGTTTTAATGATGTTACATAAAACTATTTACATTTAATATAATGTTCCATGGTATTTGACATAATTCAGTGTCGAAGGGCGTTTTATAGTGCTAAGCCAAATTCCAATATTTAGTGTACTCACAATTTGGTTTGTTATTTATTTTATAGAATAAAAATTCTTCAATGTGGTGTTTTTTTGTAAGTGTAAATTCAGTTAAGTCCATTGGTTCATTTGGTCGTATATATAGAAAGAAAAAAAAAAGACAGGAGCAACAAAGACGGTTTTACGTCAAAATCGTCTTTGTATATAAACAAACAAAGACGGTTTTGACTTAAAACCGTCTTTGTAGGCATGTACGGGAAAAAAAGACAGGAGAAACAAAGACGATTTTACGTCAGAACCGTCTTTGTATATAAACAAACAAAGACTGTTTTGACTCAATACCGTCTTTGTAGGCATGTAGGGAAAAAAGACAGGATTAACAAAGACAGTTTTGTGTCAAAACTGTCTTCGTATATACATATAAAGACGGTTTTAAGTCAAAACCGTCTTTGAATATATACATACAAAGATAATTTTGGCTTAAAAATCGTCTTTGTAGGCATGTAAAAAAAAAAGTGATCAACAAAGACGATTTTGGCTAAAAATCATCTTCGAAAGTATGTAAAAAAAATTAGGATTGAAAAAGATGATTTTTACAACTATTGTTGAATGTCATCATTTTCGATAACACGCGCAACAAAGACGGTTCTACAACCGTCGTAGTAAGGGGTTTAGAACCATCTTCGTTTGTTTATAGGAATGTCCGATGGAGGCGTATTTTATGTCAAAACGCTCGAAATTGAAAGAAGTAATTGAAAAAATAAAAAACAGCATGCAATTCACTAATTGATTAAGTAAAAAATCAAAAAACGAGCAACTGTTTGGAGGCTGAAAGACAAAATCGCATTTTTGAGGTACTTAGAGGCCTCGTTTGGGAAATTTTTTTGGGCAAGTCCCCTTTAGGACTTGCTCAGGCCTTCTCCTCTCAATTTCGAGCGCGTGGCCACCGGTTTCGCGTCAATCGGACATCCCAGTCAAAAGTTATGATTTTCCGTGATTTACGAAAAATCACGAAAGCCCTACACCTCCTGTTTTGGCTGCCACGTGTCACCACGCCCCAAATGGATATGAATGATTGCCCCATTTTGCTAAATATTTTTTCATTTACACCATTTTTTGCCTTAACAAAATTCAGTAATGCATTATTGGATTTTGTGATTTGTAAATTTGTGATTTGGATTCTAAAATTAACTTATTTAAAATCTTTTTTTATTTTCTTCAATGAATAAAAATTCACTTTATTTTTTAAAGCATTCCTAAAACTGTACGTAACATTTTTTTAAAAAGAAAATGAAAATTTTAAAATAAATTAAGCAAAATACTATCATAATATAGAATGAAGGGACTTATTTTAAGAACAAAGTAACTATTAATATTCTCAATAGGTTAATATTATTAAGCAATTACTAATATTTTTTATATTTAAAAAACAATAAGTAAAAATAGTTTTTAGAACTCAATTAATTGGGAGAATATTGAGACTGTCTTCTGACTTGTCTGTTTACTAAAGGAATTCAATGCCCTACTACATATGTCCTTTTGGTAAAACATTTGGCACACTTTCTTTGGCTGTAATACTGATCTGATCAAGGTAATTTTGTTGCTGCTCTCTCATCCTACCATGCAGGAGTTCCATCCATCCAAGAAGTCGAGGTTGCTGCTCTTCTCAAAGCCATCTGCTGGACAAATTGACTTAGGCCTACAAAATGTTGTTTTTGAAGTCGACAGCAAACAAGTGTATGATAATATGAAATCTCCATCTTGCTCCATTACAGATACGGGATCCATTATTTCCATGCGTAAACAGAAACTGAGCTTAGTTTACAACTCATCTATGAGTTTAGTTCGATTACAAGTCAATCTAGTTACTCACTCGTTAATTCGAGCGTCTTGATTCTATGCTAGTCCCATACATTTTATGATGTTTTTTTCATTGTATTTGTGTTGTTGTTCTTAATGAAATGAGATAATCATCTTGCATTAAAAAAAAAAAAAGACCTCAATTGATGGCTTCTCCGCTTTTTAAGATTAGACCAGCCCTATATAAAAATTAAACTAGTTATAATTTTAAAAAAAAAAGTGCAAAAAACTGACTGAACTTCTTTTAATTTTTTATTTAAAAACATTTATCTTCAGAAAAGTGTTTTTTTTTTTTTTCTATACAGAAGTTCTTCACGCAGGTAATATGAACAGTCCACCTTTTAATCAAATTGATCATCTGTCATCACTCTATGATGTGAGACTAAAATGATGATCTCCTTGAAAAGAAAAGATCTGTTTATTATTATAAAATTTGTCGGAAAGACATGATACTAATTAACGCTTCGCTTGTGAATTTGCTTAGATTATTATTATAAATATAAATAAAATCTGTATGGCATGCTGGAAGCCTGGAACCCAGTTTCAAAGTCCAACATTCACATTCCAAAGCTCAAACTTGAATTTACGTGGCATGTCCTCAGATTTTCTTTCTTCGTTAGATAAAATTTAAAAATTTTATATAGATTGTAGGTTTATATTAACATTATATAATAATATTATATTAATAAACCATTTCATTAGTATAAAAATAAATGTATAATATTAGTATATTAAATATTAATACATTACATTATATTGATATAAGTTTATATTCTTATATTAGCAATTTAAATTTTGTTAAATAAAAGTTACATTGATAAAAGAAAATTTGACATGTTTCCATTAATAACTAACTTTTTTCAATGAAATATAATATATATTTGATATTGATTTTTAAAGTTACGCGGTCTTAAAAAAACAAATTAGATTAAAAGTACTTATAGAAGAGAAAGGCAAGATAGCTTTATGGAGATGCAAATTTTGACACCAACATTATAATTAGAAGTAATCTGGAACTTTTTATTAGTCACATTTGTGAATACAATTTCTTCTAGAACTTTTGACATGAATATTGTTCAAGATGCGACCAAAGAATTCTGATACAAATTAATATAATATATTGCAGTTTATTTTATTAGTTCATCGATCTGTTTCAATTCACTTTTAAATGAAGAGATGTCAAGTGAATTATGGCCCGAAAATAAAGTCTCTTATGGTCAATTGAAAAGGATGAGGATGAAACAGCAAAACTTAATGTTGAGACAAAGGAATGCATATACCTTAGTTAACCAAGAAATGAATTCTGCTTCAAACTATGAGATCATGCAAAGAAGAAAATTGTTCCAAGCAGTGGTATTTTTCGGAAAAAAAATAAAATTGATAGCAACAAGGCTGAAGACACACTTGAGGCCCAATCTGGAAGGCCCATGAGGATCACTAAGCGTCCTGAGCATTTGGAAGATTTTGTCTAGCTGTCATGGGTATGCTATGTGAGAATTAGTTACAACCGTTTTATGATTATTCCTTTTGTTTGCAAATTAAGAATTCTTTTATGCAAGAGTCAATGATTGGCCTTTTGGATTTGTTTAAATACCACTACCATGAATGAAAAGAGGTAAAGAATGTTAAGTCAATTATATATTTATATTCTTAGTTATAGAAAGGAGGTTCCCTTGGCCTTGAATACAAGGAATATATGCCAGCTCTATCCCTAACAATTGGTCCGACCTGTCATGGCTGACCATACCACCCGTAAGACCACTACCGGTCGTTTGGAAGAAGCCATCTCTCGTCTCACCATCCACCAAGATTCCCTTTCTGATAAACAGATTGACCTCACCAGCAAAGTTGATACAATTCTAGATCGACTTAGCCAACTCACCACAATACCCACAACAAATCCCCCTTACCATCCTCCACTGTGACCTCACGTTAAACTTGATGTTTCCTGTTTTGACGGCCACGACCCAATGGGATGGATCTTTAGGATCTCCCAATTTTTTTATTATTAAGGAACACTCGATGAAGAACGCATCATTGTCGCCTCATTTTACATGGAGGACCTTGCTCTCAGCTGGTAACAATGGATGTTCTGCAACGGTTTTATCACGCCGTGGTCGGGCCTCCTTCAAGCACTGGAGTCACGTTTTGCTCCTTCATTCTATGATGATCCTAAGGGTGCCTTATTCAAACTATAACAACGTGGTTCCGTGAATGATTACTTGAACGAGTTCGAATGACTTGCTAATCGCATTGTCGACCTCGCTCCTCCATTTCTCCTTAGTTGCTTAATTTTGGGTCTCTCCCCGGAAATCCGTCTTGAGGTACAGGCATTGCAGCGCATTTCTTTACCTCAGGCCACTGCACTCACCAAGTTGCAAGAGGATATGATCAATGACCGTCGGCGCAACTACAAAACTGCACCCACACCCAGTTCTACTACCTATCCTCTGCCCTCTTCGTCCATCATTGTTTCGACCACGTCGAACAAACCCAAGACCTCCTTCATTCATTGCACCCCCGACAAAATGGCATTTTACTGTGAGAAGGGTCTTTGATACAATTGTGACGACAAGTGGAGTTCCAAAGGTCACATTCTTTTGTTGATCACCGAACCCGATGAGCCTAAAACCCAACCTGTTTCTCCCTCATCGGATACCACGTCTTTTTCCCCTAATCACCCTCTCACCGAAACTATCGCCAACCCAGCCCTCACGCCAGTATGAATGCTCTCTCAGACCTTCCTGTTACGGATGTGATCCCATATCCCCCCCCCCCATTAATGAACCCGAGCAATCAGGGATTCCCCCTTATGACGCAGGAGCAGTTACCGGCCGATAATCCTTGATCCTCGCTACAGGCATAAAGGGAGAGGACCCGTCGGCTGCAATCACGGAGACAGAATGCCTCATCTCCGGTCCAGACGAAAGGTTATAAGGCAAAGAGATTCACCGGTGAAAGGTACGC
>PYAF01005725.1:101049-118163 GCA_007407185.1 Glycine tomentella
GACAGGCACAACACAACCCAAACCGTGTAATGTGTGAATCTTAACATGCAATGTTTTGTGCTTTTCGTTTTACTTTCAAAATTTATTTATATACAGTATATTTATTGGTAGCTGGCAGTGAATGATAATATATGATATTCTTTTGGATTTGGCTTCCATAACAACAGTTTATTCAAAATTTAATAATTTAAACTGACTATTTTATAATGTTTGTTTTATTCGAATGTATCTCTGTTCATGATTTTAATTATTTTTATACCTTTCTAAAACGAATTCTGCATTTTTTAAGTCAAATATAATATTTAGTTCCCTTAAAAAGTATGTGTTATTTAGTAAAATTCTATGTATCTTCATTAAAGAATTTCAAATTAATTATATTGATAAAATTAATATAAAATTAGATTTTTTTAGATATAAAATTAGTTGTTGATCATCTTTTTGTGGAATAGTCGGTGATAACCTTAAAGCACTGTTGGTATGGATGAAACAAATAGAAAATTCGGAGGCAAAATGCTTGAGGGTACCAACAAACATTTGTACTTTTCACACGAACGTTGCTTAGCTGTTATATGCAACTGATAAGTAGGAAATTAAAAATTCACCTCACTCAGATTTAAAAATAGCAACTTTAGATACAAAGTCCAATTATATAAGGAAAATGATCTTAAAATTGTAAGATGTAACACCCTGATATATTTATTTTTTATACGTGTAAGAAAATTAACTGTTAAAAATAATGAATTTTTTTATATTGCGTAATTTAATTATATTACCGTGCGATTTAATTTATGTTATGTATGATATTAATTGTATAAGTTTAGAGTTAGTTCTATTTATTTTTTGTGAAAATAATTTAGTTAGTTAGTTGACAAAAATTTAGAAAATTACTTAAGTAAAAAAAATCATCAGTGGTGAAATTACACCGCACTGAGCGACAGTGTAATTTAACTTTGTATGATAGTATTCTATGTGTGATGATCAATCTGAGTACACATATTTCTAGAAAGATTAACACAATAACCTATTCAATTAAGATAAGATTTACTAGTTTTGGTAAAAAAAACAAAAATACTCATTTTTTACAAATCATATCCCTTACATTTTTGGTAGTTTTGCAAACAGTAAAACTACTCATTTGTGGTATGGCTTAGCACGTTCAAATTGTCTATCAAGGAATCATTCAAGTGTTAGAAAGCCTTGTAATGAGAGCCTATACCATAGCTTATTGGCCTTTGTGAAGAAAAATCTTTTGGAATCTTTATTGTAACACCCTGAAATTTCGATAACTTAATATATGTGTGATGTATTCCTTTTATAATTTGATTACTTTATTAATTAGGATTAGTTGAAATATTATGTGAATTATCCATGTGCAATTGTTAAGTATAGAGGTCAAGTTATGTGGAGTTTGTTTGAGATGTATTGTATTTGAGTGATTTTGAGTTCGACCAAAAACCTTTTTTAGTAAAATCATAATTCTAGATTGGTTAATCGTTAGATCTCCTTTAAAATTTAAAGGTAGACTCCTAACCCATATATGTAACTTTTGACCGTTGGGATTGTTAAATAATGTTTGGAGCGTGAGAAATTAATTTTTCACAGAATCATAAATTTTAAAATGTGGTCAGCTTGTCCCTGCGAATTTTGCAGACATTTTTGCTCACTGGGCAAGTCGAGGCGGTGATAAATACGTGTAGCAGCCTCCAAATCATGAAAATGGTGGTTTCTTTTCCCCCAAACATCACCCAACCCCCTTCGCCTCCTCCACCAGCCACGGCCATTGGAGACCACCACAAGGCACTGCCAATTGCTGTTGGACTACCGCATGGAGAGGAACACTTTAATCTGAGCGGAATATTCAAAAATCTTCTCGAAGTTTCGGTAGAGAGCGAAGCTTCCAAATCCTTCTTTCTTGATTTCCTTGAGGTAACCTTGGTTTCCTTTGTCTTCTTCTAGCTAATTTAAGCTTTTCTTAGTGTCTCTTGTGTTTTGGGTATCGTTTTTGGGAGTTTTACACTTCCTTTGAAAAACTCTTTGAAAATGAGATGTTGTAAAAGTCTCTTTTTTATGAAATTGATGTCATTACTGTGATCCTTGTTGAACCCCATTCACATTAGTGTGATTGGAATTTCAAAATGATGTCTTTTGATGTGAACTCCCAAAACAACCTTTTAGCCTTTTTTTTATTCGAGTGGGTATTTGACCCCAAATATTAATATTGATCTTACCTTGAAAATCTATACTAAATTATCTTCAATTTGGTATGTAGAACTCTGCGTTCGAACAAGCACACATATTTGAAGGATCGCGAAACAACATCATTAGGTTGTAATAGGGAGAACTCCTGGATAGGTAAGGGGAGTTTATTATTTTAGTGATAGTTTAGATACTATAGTTTGGGGCCAAGGAGTCCAACTATGAAGATAATTGTTTGTCCCTGTTGTGTGCTAGTTTTCAAGAAAAACTACGTTTTTAACTAATGGGATGCGATATATTTATGATTGATGTGTGTTTGTTCCTGTGAATGCTTGTTTTCAAGAAAAATTATTTTTAAATGATAGGATGCGATGAATTGGCTTGTTGATGGATAAAACTGTGAATGATATTATTATTGTGATGATTGGATTTTTTGGGAAAAGTCTTAATTACAGAGGAGACTTTGTCCAAAATTTTATAATATGTTTTCTTATTTAATTCTTTATCAAATTTTTAAATGGGCATAAGAGTTTGTTTTCTATATTGTAGTCCTCCTCTTTAATTTAGAATTTTCTTAAAATACCAGTCTCATGGTAATATGGATTGCGGATGAATGAGGTGATATTCATGTCATTGATAATGTTGAAATGAGATGTTATTGATGTGTTGGTGATGATTGAATGAGATAATGATGATGTGTTTGATGATGTACAAATGAAATAATGTTGATGTAGTTGATGATGTTGAAATAAGATGACTTTGATATGTATGATGATGAAATTAGATGATGTGATGTGGATATTGATAATGGCATTGATAAGAGATTATGTTGATGCTAATAATGTCATTATATGATATGGATATATATTGGCACCCATGGAGGTGCATGACTGGTTACCCTCACGAGGAAGGATGTGTTCCTAGCTGGGTCATGCATTGATGGTGCCCATGGTTGTCATTGTGTGATGTGGATATACATGGATACTCATAGGGGGTGTATGACTGGTTACCCTTGCGAGGAAGGATGTGTTCCTAGCCAGGTCATACATTGATGGTGCTCATGGTTGTATGTTGTGTATGTACACATGGGATGCAGTGACCGGTTGGTTACCCTTGCGACGAAGGATGTGTTCCTAGCCACGGTCAGTGCATGGGTGAGCCCATATTAGGGTGTTATGTATGTACATGGGGGTGTATGACGGGTTACCCTTGCGAGGAAAGATGTGTTCCTAGTGGGTCATACATTGATGATGTCTATGTTTTATTCTTCATTTGCATTGTTGGAAATAGGATGGTGACAGTAGGTATGGGGGTACTAGGGGGGCATCACTCTGTTTGGAACTCCCTTGTGACTCAGGGCTGATGATCACCATGGGGGGGAGCGGCCTGTGCACGACAGGGTGACCTCGACAAACTACTGCATCATTTTCCTGAGAGGCTATTTCCATGAGGATGGTACCACATTGCATGTTGATAGATGAGTCAGTGCATGCATCATTCTATTCATGATTGTTTGAGTTGTGAAATGTATTGGATGATTGGTTTGTTGAGTGTGTATTGGAATCATGGATTTTTGTTAGTGATTGTGGCGGGTAATGTTGTTTCCTTTCCAATTGTTGTTACCTAATGCTTGTTGATTTTATATAATAAACTCATCCTTGCATTTGTTGTACCATGTGGTTGGTATCTGTGATGATCGTGAACTTTCGTTCGTGTGAGCAGATGAGCAGCAGTAGGTGACCTTGGAGGGAGATCTTCTTTTTGGTTAGAGCTGCCAAGCCGACATGGTGACGTTGGATTTCTTTTTGGAGAAAGAGTTGTGTTTTGTTAATGAACTCTTTCTTAGTTAGTTCTTTGACTTTTTGTTAGATATGTAATTTCAGGTGTCTATAAATGTAAAA
Organism: Glycine tomentella; assembly: GCA_007407185.1. Taxonomy (NCBI): domain Eukaryota; kingdom Viridiplantae; phylum Streptophyta; class Magnoliopsida; order Fabales; family Fabaceae; genus Glycine; species Glycine tomentella. The sequence goes on from PYAF01005725.1 coordinate 105,147, forward strand.
CTAAAGGAAGTTCTAACATGTGGATGACACGTATTAATTTAATATATATGTACATATGTGTTTAATTATGTAAATGTAATACGTGTATGATAATTGTATTATCGCAAAAAATTTACCATCATTTTCATAATTAAATTAATGAAGTTTTATTTAAAATTGAGATCTGCACGATTAAGAGTTTGTGATTTCGTAGCGAGAAGTCGGGTCGTTACATTGGAGTCTTTATCCCTTCATTTTTTGCATGAAATTAAAGCTTGAGGGAGGGGAGTTCAACTATTCTTCTTCTTCTTCTTCTTCTTCTTCTTTCCAGCTAGTTCTTTGTGTTCTTGAGCCTTTGAGACACCAAATTTAGCTAAATGAGCTTCAATCATCATTCTAGACTTGATTCTTCTTCATTCTTTTGTTCTAGTTTCTCCAATAACTTTGAACTGTCATTTGTTTTACTCATGAAGGGAAACTTTGAAAAACCTTAATATTCTTCATTCTCCTTCAAGATTTTGTGAGTTCTTCAAGAAGTAAGTTTAGTCTCTCCAACTCTTGAACCATGTGTTTGTTGTTGAACTTCCTTGAAAATGTTGTTGCTTTGAAATTTTTGAGCTTGCTGTCATGTCCTAAATTTGTGTGTTGAGCTATTTTCTTTGAGTGTTTTTATGCCAAAAATGAGTCTTTTGAATGTTAAAACATAGAGTTAGCCTAAAATTTCACCCAAATAAGAGTTTCCTAGGAAAATTTACAAACAAAACAAGTTTAAGGACCTTTAGTAAAATGAATAATTTGTTAGGAATTTGGAATGAGTTACAGTTTGTATTAAAGTTTTGACCTCAAAAATGAATTTTTTATGTTTGAAAATGCAGGGTAGCATATAAGATTTGTGAAAATCCGACTCCTGTAGCACTAAGAGCGCTAAAAATAAGTTAGGACCAAAACTATGAAAAACCAAGCGACTGAGTGATTTTAGATAGTAGATAACTTAACTTTGGCATTTGTGCCTTTGTATAAATTATCTTACAATTAATTGTTTTCTAAAACTGCTGATTTATTTACTATTGTATTGTTGAAATAAATACAAGATCTGATGACTAATGCGCGTTCTGAATTTGTGATAATTCTCTACTGATAAAATTACTAAAATGTGTGCATGTATGTTATTATGATTATGGAATGATAAGGATGACAGAGTGCGAACTCCAACAGTTATATCTATGGCATGTGAATTTATTTTCTAGTATATATATGTCTGCATATTGTCATTTTTATTTGTATGCATTGCGGTTTGGGTTTGGGGTATTCGACCCTTGGTAAATTATTTGTTATGATTGATTAGATAACTATAATTACAATTGTTATTTTGTCTATTTGTTTGTGTGGAAAGTGGTTTCTACCGCTTAAGCGATCACAATTGCTTTCCTAAGAGTAGTACATAGGCTTGAGCCTCATCTCTCTTTCTTGTTTGCTTGAGCCTCACCCCTGAGAGTAGTACTAGGATTGTGCACGCCATACGATGGTATGATTCAAGAGGACTGGACAGAAAGTAAAAGAACTAGTGGTTCTGTTTCATTTTGTGAGAAGGTGAGGTTACGTTGAGGAAATGGATGATGGACAGAGATACACTTGGGTATAGTGGGAGGAAAGGTCCAAAAAACCTAGGGGAATTAGCGAGTTGTGACTACTCGACATTTGGTGCACTCGTTTAGTGTGGGTAACTCACAAGCCTTACTTTGCTACTCCTGACAGGCTTCAAGACTATGCTTTTTGAGTTGGGAGATGAGGGATCGGTATACAATATATTTGTATGTAGTGATTGCTCCTGACTGTCATCCACATGATTTTGTAAGATAATCAAGACCTGGGAGGATTGGTGACAATGATTGGGTCCAATGGTGAATTAAGTGTGATAGTTACACGCTTAGGATGTGAAAGTGTTGTTTGTTAAGATAACCACATGCAGTGGTTACGTAGATTGTATGTTTTAATTTTGTTTTACTATTGCCTATTGGTTGTGGTGTTCGATGAGCAGAGGACTCATTGTTGCAACCACCAATTTCAGGGGAAGATCATGGAGCATCAATGGAGGATGCTCAGATGGATCAGAAGCTATCGCTACAACTACATGATGGAGAAAAAGGCACGCCTCCATACAAATTTTGGATACATCCGAGACCACGTTTTGTTGTTAGATGAGCCCCATGTTCCATTGATCACCATAGAGGCAAATGCTTCATATCACTACCCGTTCGAGCATACCTCTAAGCATGATATTGTCCATATCATTATCTACTACGCTTACTTTGGACTTGTAGGACCACACAACCAACTGTGATTCGTGCAGCAGTTCTTCGGGCACGATGTCAATGAGAGGCCTACTAGATCTACCTTTCCCCAAGACTCGACCATTGAAGTTTATGAGGATGTGGGAGATTTCAGTGACGATGAGGATCTCACGCTGTCCGAGATTGCCTACTACCAAGATGTTATCGATGAAGAGATACTTGAGGGAGAAATGCTTTCATCCGATGAGGAACGCAATTCCTAGGAGACGAGAGTGACCATTTCGAAGATATGACTTCGACCTAGGTAGTTGTGGGTCTTGGTTAATGACTGCTTTGAGTGTAGGATGATTTTCCCTTTTTGATGTATATTTGGGATGATGAGATTTCTATACTCAATGACGTAATATTTTGTTGTATAAAATCTTTTAGTGATGTTGTGTGATGTTTTGAGGGGGGGGGGGGGCGATTAATATTTATTTATTGTTATGATTGTAATGATTCCAATACACTTATCTTTAAACCTTAAGGGTCATTAAGATTCAGTATGAATATTTATTATTTCTTTCAGTTCTTTTCATCATTTAATTTTGTGCAAGTTATTTCCTTATACTTTGTACTTTATTATAACGTTGCATAAAGATAGAAGAAAAATGACAACTTTCAAAATGTTTATTCCTTTTTTTACACCTTTTGGCAGTACCTTTTATTCATAAGCATTTAATTATATGTACACGTTTTAATAAAAGCGCAATATATATATATGTATGTGTTCCTTCGTTTCCCAAAAGAAAAAATATATTTATTAAGATATTTTGTCAACTTAGACACAAAAACTAAAAAATAACGTGTATTCTACAATATTTATTATTTAAACGATTTTAATGCTATATTTTAGAGAAAAAAAATTGAGGTGTTACATAAGAACTATAGTCCTCTCTGCATCATTGAAAATAATTTTAAAATTTTACTTAAAATTGAGCTTAGGACTTTGTTGTTGAGCTTCTTTTTTGAGTTTGGACTGATTTAAGACCTTTCATCCTCCATTTTTGTTTTCCTCCATGGGCACTTTTCAAAGCTTCATAAAAGTGTTCTCTTTCAAGGTTTTGATGTGTTTTATGTTGGCTTTTAGGTGGTGTTGATGATGTAGAACTGCTATAGGAGTAAGGAAAAGCTTGCATCTTGGACCCAGAGTCTCTTTCTTTCTTTCATTTCTTCATCTCAAAGCACGTTTGTTGAGTTTGATAGGTAAGGGAAGCTTGCTTTAATTTGATTGAATGCTATGTATGAGTGGTTCATGCTTAAAGCAATATATTCCTTGATTGGATTGATGAGAAATGTTTTTTTTTTGGGTGTGGAATGATTTGTATGTTTGGTATATGATGTGTAATTTGATTTGGCTTTGATTTAGAAGTCAATTGAGCTCTTACTCAAAAAATTTGAAGTTCTACAAGCGTTTCCACTTAAGCCAAAGATGATTTTCACTTAAGCAAAAATGTTTGTCAAGAAAATGTGGTTGTTGGATTTCAAGTTTTAGCGTAAGTGAATCTAGGATTAAGAGTAGAGGAATCTAGGCTTAAGTGTAAAGGAAACTAGGCTTAAGCATGATTAAGCTTAAGCGTATATGGATCTAGGCTTAAGTGTAGATAAATCTAGGTTTAAGCGTGGATGTTTGTCAAGTTTCCTTTGGTGCATTTCAATTTAAATTCAATCTTAAATACTTTTTGAGGTGTATATGAACCTTAAATGGAATGAATGAATTTTATATATCTTGTTATTATCATGTGACTAACTTGTTTTATGAACTAATATAAAAGGATTATATTATGTTTAAGTAAATGTATGAACATGAGGATTAATAAATGCTAATTGTCGAAGTGATGATATATGTATATGTCTTGCTTGTCGTGGTATGATATACTCTTAATTGGTAATTGAGTTGGATTCTTGTTATTCCCATGTAATTCACATTCATATGGTAATGTTGGTTTCTAAGTATGAGAACTTAGATTGTGAAAAGTCTCATGGTGTTAATGAACTAGGTAAGAGTTCATGATTGGTGAGTGAGATATGAACGATGAATTAATGATGAATTGAATCTATATGAATTTTGTTTGATGAGGTTAATGCATTGATAATGAAAGATGACATATGATTGTTATGGATGATAATCTTGTTTTGAGAACCATCCATATGTGTGCAAAGAAGTTAACCATATCCTTTGGGAAAATTTTGTTGTTGTTGGAAAATGGTATATTTGGAAAGGTGAGTTCCATGCCAAAACTTCGTCTCACTAAAGTGACCCGAGGTCTCGCCTATTGGGGTATCTTCCTGAGTATCACCCATATGTTTTAACTATGAATGACATGTTAAAGTGTTGAGAACTATTTCCCAAGAGGATTGGTGATCATTTTTAGTGTATATGGGATGGATTGTTGTTGATGGTGAAACTTGGATGCTTGAGACTGACCATGAGAGAGATGGTGGGAATGAAGGTATCGTATCTTAAACCTCAACAAATCCAAATTTAGTTGTTGTTGTTGTGAGTAGGCACCTAGTGTTGGAGGTTGCCAGTAGTGGCTAACAGGAATTGACCTATAAAATAGATGGGTGGACGAATCCCTAGATAGGTTAAAGTATTTGCAAGCCTTATTGAGGTAAGCCACTACCCACGCTCATCCATTTTCGATAAAATCACACTTCCTCTGTAATGTTAGTTTGAGTCTCCCCGAATGGTCAAGGTGTCACTATGTTAAGTGATGCAGTTAGGTTAATCGCTCAAGAGGTGAAATCTCCATGGAGTCGAGTCTATCTTTGGTGTCGACGATTGATTGTCTAATGACGATAATATTTGGTGGATGAACCATGATGATGATGATTTAATCTTGATGTAATGGTTGATGATCTGATAATTATTATGAGATCTTTTGTTATATGAATTTCTAATATTTATGCCTTAAGTATGATTTTCAAAATATTACATTCTATATGTATATGATGGTGTTTGTTTATGGTTTAACTATTAAGTGGTATATCATTTTCATATGCTTGTTTTTGGTAAACTTACCATTGCGTTGTTGTATGTGTGCCTATGATGAACCTATACCCGATGTACGTAGGGAGCAGATGGCTAGGAGGTGGCCTCGTGTCTTTAGAGACTTCGTGGATATACGTACTGGGATGTGAATATGTGTCTTTGTTTGTTGTTTCTTTTTTAGCATCTTGTATAGTGTTTACCAGCTCAAAGTCTATGAAGTTTACCTTTATAGAGTTGTATATGTTTACATGTATGTCCTGAAGAGATATGGGTTGCTCTGATGTTGTATAAGTTTATGTTATGTTGGAGTATCATTGGTCTTCAGTTGTGTGTGTACACACACACACACACATGTGTACACACAAACACACATGTGTGTGTATATATATGTCACATGATATTTTATCTTGATATCTTGCATCTTAACTTTTGGTTTTTGAGGTGCGAAAAGTTTACAAGTATTTTAATAATTAAATTAATCGAAAAGTTTTAAAGGAATTCAAATAAAGTCTTCTGCTTGAGATAATTGATAGTTCCATGTAATGACGACAGATCTTACATTTATGGTATTAGATCTAGTCGTGTCTTTTTGGGATAAACCTTTGGGGAATAGCTCTATTATGTCTTCTATTGTGTAGCTTTGGTTGTTTGTTTTGTTATGGGTACCTTTCCATGAGTAGAATATGACTTTTTGGGGTCCTATTTGTGTGTTGGATCTCTAACTGGAGTTAGGAAATACTTTGATTGTGTTATATAGTCCACTAGAAGTGGCTACAATGAGATTGTTAGATTGATCACCTCAAAATCATGTTTGGGCACTAAAGGTGGGAGGTGATGTTGTATGATAGACTTATTGAAAAATTAGTCCTTAGTTTCTTTTGTTGTGTCGTGAAATCATTTTCTTGAGAGAATGATTGTTAGTTGTTGAACCATATTTATGTTTTCTCTAAGGAGAGTATTGGTATGGTGTTTGTTGTACATTGAGTATAATTATTCCCAGGGAAGAATGATTGTAGTTGATGAGTATTCGTTATTTTGATTTTGTATAAATTCTCTTGTGTTTTATTTTATTTTCACTAATCTCGGTATGTACGAGTTATTGCAAGTTCTTTTTCCTTTTTGAGGTAAATTTCTTGCAAATAAATTGTTCTTTAAATTCAAAAATTACCAAGATCATAATAGAAGAAGGAAAAGAAACAAACAACCAAAGAGTCACCAAGTGAATCTTCTTCTATTTTGATTCTCCTTCACTAGTAAAGCCACCTGTAATTTATATTATGGCTGATAAAGAAGGAGGAGAAGAAATAGACCACCAAAGAGGACTCTTGGTGACTATGCTTACCAACAAGGACCAACAACATAGTCATACCTCCTTTCAGTAAAAAGGTTGTGGAATTGAAGCCCGCATTGCTTAGTCTGATTGGATCACATCCTTTTTTCGGAATGGATAATGAAGATCCATACACTCATTTGTCTACCTTCATGGAACTGTGTAGTACCATGAGAGCTTCTGATGAAGATGTTGAAGTTGTCTATCTCAGAGCTTTTCCGTTCTCCTTGACGGGTAAGGCCAAGACATGGCTTCAATCCTAACCAAACAAAAGTCTTAGCACTTGGGAAGAAGTGGAGGAAAAATTTATTGCCAAATTCTTTCCTCCATCCAGATTCATTAGCGCAAAATTAGCAATTGCCACATGACAAGCATCGTCCACTTTGTGACATGGAATGAAATGTGTCATCTTGGAAAACCTATCAACAACCACAAAAATATAATCATTGCCTCTCTTGGACCTTGGAAGACCAAGTACAAAATCCATGAAAATATCAGTTCAAGGTGAGGTAGGAATTGGCAATGGAGTATATAAACCATGATGCATGACTTTGGACTTGGCCTTATGACACAATACAATTAGAACAATATTTGATGACATCATGTTTCATTTTAGGCCAAAAGAATGTTCATGCAAAATTTTTAAAGTCTTTTCAACCCCAAAGTGTCTCATTAACCCCCTTTATGAGCTTCACAAATCATGAGTTCACGCAAAGAACTTTGAGGCAAACACAATCGTTTATTTTTAAACAAGTATCTGTCATGCCTAAAGAACCCTTGATGAGACCCCTTTTCACACAACTCAAACAATTTAGAGAAGTCATGGTCTTGAGCATACAAGTCCTTTATGTTATCAAATCCAAACATCTTGGTTTCAAGCATGGAGATTAAAGCATATCTCCTTGAAAGTTCATAGGCCACAACATTAGCCTTGCCTTGCTTGTGTTTAATCACATAAGGAAATTGTTACAAGAACTCTACCCATTTGGCATGCCTCTTATTAAGATTTCCTTGTTTTTCAAATGTTTGAGTGACTCATGGTCACTATGAATCACAAACTCCTTAGGAAGGAGATAGTGTTGCCAAGATTGCAAAGCTCTAATAAGTGCATAGAGTTCTTTGTCATAGGTGGAATAATTCAAAATAGCACCCTTAAGTTTTTCACTAAAATAAGCAATCGGGTGACCTTCTTGTAACAAAACATCAGCTATGCCAACATTGGATGCATCACATTCAATTTCAAAAGATTTAGAAAAATTTGGTAGAGCAAGAATGGGTGCATTTGTTAACTTCTCCTTCAATTCATTGAAGGCATTCTCTTGTTCAATCTCCCACTTAAATACCACATTTTTCTTAACAATGTCATTCAAAGGAGATGTTATGGTGCTAAACTCTTTAACAAATCTCCTATAAAAACTAGCCAACCCATGAAAACTCCTCATATCACTCGCATTTTTGGGTGTTGACCAATCTCTAATAGCCTTAATTTTCTCATCATCCACTTGGACTCCCTTAGCACTCACAACAAAATCTAAAAGCACTACTTGATTGGTGCAAAATGTGCATTTATCCCTATTAGCAAACAAGATTTCATGTCTAAGCACTTCCAAGACACTCCTAACATGGTAAAAGTGGTCATCCATTGTTAAACTATAAATCAAGATATCATCAAAGTAAACAACCACAAATTTCCAATAAAGTGCCTCAAAACATGGTTCATGAGTCACATGAAAGTGCTTGGTGCATTGGTTAAGCCAAAAGGAATGACCAACCACTCATAAAGTCTAAACTTAGTTTTAAAAGTGGTTTTCCATTCATCACCTTCTCTCATTCTAATTTCATGGTAACCACTTTTCAAATCTATTTTGGAGAAAACACAAGAACCATGAAGTTCATCCAACATATCATCAAGTCTAGGGATAAGATGTCTATACCTCACGGTGATGTTGTTGATGGGTCTACAATCCGTGCACATCCTCCATTTGCCATTTTTCTTTGGGACTAGGATGACTGCCATTGTACATGGGCTCAAGCTTTCCTTCACCCATCCTTTTTGCATCAATCCTTCAACTTGCTTTTGAATCTCCTTGGTCTCTTCCGGATTACTCCTATAGGCCACCCTATTAGGAAGTGAAGCTTCCGGAACAAGATCAATTTGATGCTCAATTCCTCTTAAAGGAGGCAAGCCATGGGATACGTCTTGTGGAAAGACATCCTCAAACTTCTTTAAAAGTGTATCAAAACCTTGAGGCAACTCAAGGGCACTAGAAAATAAGCACATATAATTGGGAATGAGTAAATACATGACCGGCTTCCATGGGAACCATATCACAAAGCACCTCATCCACATATTTGCCAATGGAGAATGTAAGCAACACTTGCTAATCCACCACCAACTCACCATTGTCACTCAACCATTGTAATTTATAAGGTTTAGGGTGAGGAGAAGTTTTTAAACCAATCATCTTCACTAATCTAGTGTTTGCAACATTGGTGCAACTTCCTCCATCAATGATTAGAGAACAAATCTTTCCACTCACCAAGCATCTAGAATGGAAAATGTTTTCTCTTTGTGTACCATCTCTATCTTTGCACAAACTTCCCATGAGGCGTCTTACCATTTCCGGTCTAAGGAAACAATCATCCTCACCTTCACTAGAGGAACTATTAGAACTCCTAGATGACTCACTATCCACCTCTCCATTTTCCAACACAATCATGGTCCTTTTGTTTGGACATTGGGATGCAATATGATCCTTACCCAAACATTTAAAACATTTAATTGAACTAGATTTATTGGAAGGAGTTTGAGTAGAAGAAGTAGTGTTACCTCTTGAAGACTTTCTTTCAACATGTTGGGAAGAAGAACCCCCCTTCTTGGAAGTGTCCTTATCCTTCCAAGAAGAATGACCATATGAAGACTTCTTGTAGGCTTGTTTTCGCTTCAATTGTTGCTCCACTTTCATAGCCCTATGTATAAGTTCATCCATGGTGTTGTAGGTTTCAAGCTCTATAACATCTTGAATGTCCCTATTCAATCCATTCAAAAATCTAGCAATTGTAGTCTCATTAGTCTCCTCAATGTTTGCTCGTACCAAAGAAATCTCCATCTCCTTGTAATAGTCGTCAACTCATCTATTCCCCTGATAGAGCCTTTGTAATTTGTTATGCAAATCCCTTATGTATTGAGGTGGGACAAATCTCTCCCTCATGATTCCTTTCATTGATGTCTCCTCAATCTTCCTCTATCCATTTGGACTTGAGTCCACCAAGCGATGGCATACCCCTCAAATTCTAAGCTAGCCAACTTCATTTTCTTTTCTTCACTAAAATTGTGACAATAAAAAATTTGGTCAACTTTTATCTCCCAATCAAGGTAAGTTTCCGGGTCATTAGTACCTAGGAACTTGGAAAGTTTGAATTTCACATCTTCCATTTCATCCCTATTCCTCCTAGGCCTATGCCTTCTACCATCATCATAATCATCATCACTCCCTTGAAAAGAATGAGGTGGTCTATGATGTATCCTTCTCCATGTCCTCCATTCTTCCACTCAACTCTTGAGTACTTTGTTGTATCTCATCAAAATGTTCTCTCATCCTTCTTTCAACATTTCTTTGCAACCTATCCATTTGCTTAGCCAATGAAGTCATTAGCTTAGCGGTTCTAGGTGAAGGTGGATCACTATCGCTATCAGACACCATTGCTATAGGAAAAAGGGTAGTAAAACAAAACAATAATGGACCTTACCACTCACTAAGTGTTTACACTCTTCAACACTAGTGTTTCACACTTGTAAGACTTTTTCTATAAGGTTCACTCTTGTCTTTTCCACTCTCTATCTCTTCTTCAACTCCTGAAATTCAACCAAAGATTTCAATTCAATGAATATCCAAAGTGAAAGATGAAACAAATCCAAACTCAACTTAAGAGGTCAAGGAAGAAAGAAAAACTCTAAGACAAAACCTTAGAAATTTAGAAGACAAGAAATAAAAGCTCAACAAGAAAAGCACAATTCAAAAGGAAAGTCAAAGAAAGACAATCATGAAGATAAAAAAAATATATTGACTAAATATAAATCATTGTAATTATGCAAAAAGACAGTGCTATTAAGCAATCATAAACACACACTAAGAGAGCTTTTAAAATAAAATTTTGGCTATCACAATTTTTTTTATATTTGGGTCCTTATATTTTTTATAGTTTCATTTTTACCCCCAATATACTTTTTAATAATTGCCTTTTGGTCCTTCGTATTTTCTCTTTTAGGACCCAAAATTTTTGATATTTGCACAAATGCCCTAAAACTCTCTAGACAGGATTTTATGAATCAAACTCAGAAAATTTCCAGAAATGCTATGAGTTTCATGAAGAACACGAAGAACATGAAGAACAACCCATATTCAAAACAACTTAGAATTCAACAAAATAATAGGGAAAATGAAGACAATTACAAGATAAACTCAAAAATCACACAAGAAACACACAAAAAACAACAAACAAGCAAGAATCATGATTTTTCAATTTCCATTTTCCGGAAAAAAATAAAAACGAAAATGCAAATAACATAGATAGAAATCTTTACAAAATGCTTTCTGAAATCAAGCTCTGATTACCACATGATGACTACCAAGGCATGAATGCTTGGCTTGGATCCTTTCCGAATTGCAAGCTTCAAGACTCCATGAATTGTGCTTTAAAACTCAAATAGAAAAATGGAGAAGATTAAGGAATGATTAGGAATGTAGCCATTATCCACAAACGGAACGATAAGTCGGAAGAGGATTCGCCACAAAGGAAAGCTTCCTTGATAAGAATCAAATTAGTTTCAATCAAGAACCAACAAGAGGCTAAGCTCTCAATTCAAGCAAATACTTGATTTCTGTTAATCAAAGTTAACCAAAAATAGCAAAGTCTGAGTATTTATATGGCTAGGCCTCTAATAAATCACCTAAAAACGTAAGTTTAGGCCTATTTGCGAAAATATAAAAACCCATTACAAAAAATAACAAAATATAGAGAAGTACTACGATTTAAACCGAAAATAATCGATTAATACGACCTATAATTGATTAAAACAGAGTGTTCCAGCCTTGTGTAATCGATTACAGAAACGTTGTAATCGATTAAAACAAACAAGATTTGTTTGTGTAATCGATTACAGAAACATTGTAATCGATTAAAACAGATAGAATTTGTTTGTGCAATCGATTACAGAAACGTTGTAATCGGTTAAAATAGACAACACTTATTTATTACAACAGACAAGACTTTTGAAGTGGTCTTGAAGGGCTTGGGTTCTAGCTCTTGCCATGGGTCCTTCAAAGCTCACCAAAGGAAGTGCTTCAAGCTCTCCTTTTAAACCTTTGGCTTGGAAAGGACCTCCATCATCATGATCCTTAAGTAGTCCTCTATCAGCAAGCGTGGTTTGGTTGGTTGTTTCATACTAAAGATTTTTTCTTCTTGTCTTCATTAATCACTCTTATAATAACCAATTAATTAATACAGAAAATCATACATTGTCATATTTTCATTTGGGAAGGAATAGAAGGTGTTGGTATGTGTGAGATGAGGACGAATGTTTTATGCAGTAGACACAGTTGGTTTCCGAAGTTTTGGCAATGAGTCAAACAGAAAGAGGGTAGGAGATAAAGTCCGTGTTGGTCTGTCACTGTTATAAATTTTGCAACAAAAATGGTCTATTGACATTTGGAAACAAAACTTGGACTAGGTGTCATTTTTGTGGTGCTGGAGTCTGTACCTATAAAGCAAATTTTCTATACAATGTTTTTCTTTATGTAGGTTCTACAAGAAATTAAACATGTACTCATCTGTTTGATTTATTTCAGGCACCTCGCTGGTTTTAATAGCAAAAAAAAAAAAAAACAGAATGAGTGCAAGCAGTTTGGTAGCAAAGGCAATATGAAAGGAAATTGAGTCTACACAAGCAGGTAAGTAACTTCACTTGCTTTGAATAAAAGGATTTAAATTGAATATAATGTTAGAAAAAATAAATGATCTAATCACGCTTATATACATTATAAGCTATTAGATCAAATGCGGAAAAATTAAGATCATAAATACTTCCCATTATTATTATTCTTGTTTGCTCCGAAGATGAGTTCTAATTGTTCGTGAGTCAAGTAACCCGTGAGTGCTTTGCAAGTCTTCCAAGCTCTAGCTCTTGATGTGTTGAAAACACATCTTAAATATAGCATTAGTTTAAGTCGTATTTAGAGTAAATAGTTAGGAAATAGTATGATAATTAGGCATATTTAGTATATTATGATAAATAAAGCATTTTAATATCAATCAAGTGTTTACAGGCCAAAACAGGGGAGATTAAGAGCAATTAAAGGAGAAAACAAGGACTGCAACCTCAC
>PYAF01005725.1:118263-133282 GCA_007407185.1 Glycine tomentella
TGTTTTGTTTCTTTACTTAATTCAACACAATTTTCCAACACAACTCTTGCGTATTTTATTGTTCTCGTTTAATCACGAATTTTATAATTATTGAGAAAAACTTCCAATCCCTGTGGATACGATACTTTACTTACCCTTTTATTACTTGTTAAACGATCGGTGCACTTGCCGTATATTCATTCGCATAAATCGCGCGACAGCTCTAATGCACAGATGGTGCATTGCATATATTTTAGAGTGACCTCAAGGACCCCAAACATACACTATATATAGCACCTAACCATCAAGGTGTTTGTTATTAGTGGTGTGCAGAAAATATGGGTTGTTAGGATTTTTTTGTTACTGAAACAATCTGAACCATATATTTGATTGTATCCTCAGTCAGTTACTAAAACAACTGAAAATAAAAGTCACGTATAATAAAGGCACGTTGCACGTTACATATAAACGCTGCTAATGTGGTCTCAATTGTAGTAATGCAGTTGTGGAAACCCAATAAACCTTGATGTGTATTGTGGTTGCCATTGTGGTTTTGTAGCAATCCTTAATATTATAGAAAAGTGCATATAAATGCAGCCATAATTGCTATCACGATGTGGTTGCAGAAACCCAATATTCCTTTATGTTCTGGTTGAACTGTTTTTTAAAAACCCTGCTTTGGATTATTGACTCATGACCCAAGGCCCTCTTATTTTCATGTCATAGTGAATGATGATCAACTTTGGACGTAAGTCAATCGCTTCCCATTCCCTTGTGTTGTTTCCTAATCATTATTATCATGCATTGTGTTTCAATTCAAGTTGTGTTTTGGTCTCCGTGCAAAATGAAACCAGTTTGCATTTCTTGTTTGGAAGAACTTTGAGGGAGCCACTAGAATTGTTGATCAAAGTGGTGTCAACAAGATACCTGCTCACCCTAGTGGAAGGTTTATCTTTCAGGTTTCACCTTCCCACCTCTCTTCAATTGCATTGAATAGGTGGAATTTTGCTTAAAATTCTGATATATGATTTCAATAATCATTTTTTACACACCCTACTAGCTCACCGAAAAGAGAGATAGGAAGAAAAGAAAAAGGTGATAAATTGGATGGGTGATGTTAGTACAAGGGAAGAGAGAAATATAGAAAGATGTAAGGTGGGTGTAAAATTTGGGATGTGAAAAAGTTTAGAGTTGTGATGATTTATATAAGCTAAAACTTGGCAAAAAAAAAAAAATTGTCTCTGTTTTCAAAATTTGAATTTGTTTATAAAACTTTTAGGGTTTGCAAATAGATAAGGAAAATGGTTGCTGGACAACTAAAGTGGGACAACTTTTGTTGTCCTTTTTTATTATAAGAGATTATGTTTGAGATACATGTACTTTAAGAAAAACTAAATAATCTAATCATGCTTATACACATACAACATAAGCAATTAGATCAAATGCGGAAAAAATTAAGATCATAAATATCTCCCGCCATTGTTATTCTTGTTTGCTCCGAAGATGATTTAGAGTTGTCTGTAAGTCAAGTAATATGTAAACAGTTTATGAGTCTCCAAACTAATTTGACTTTTGACTTAAGGATCTTCTATGCTTTCACTATCACTCACTGATGGTGTATTAAGATTTTTCAGATAGCAAGCACAGGAACCTTGGCCATGGTGCACATCTCCTTTTATAACATCTTCCCATCAAAGAGGTTGTTTTTTTATAAGCATAAAACGTGGGCATGGTTGCTTAAAATAAGGGATAAGATTAGCCGATAAGATTAGCAACCACTTATTCCTAAGAAGATAAGGGATAAGATTAGCAACAATTTATTCCTAAGAAGATAAGATAAGTGGACCACCTTATGTGATTTTGACTTAGTCAAACAACAGATAATAAACCAACATGTACATGAAAATAAAAAAATGTAAAAGATAGAGATAATTGGATACGGTGTCAATTTTTGATGTTTAAATACTGAATGTTTTGACTTTTGAGAATCTAAGGCATGATTCATTTGTTTGATAATGGTTATGTATTCATTGTCCACTTGTTATCTGTGTTTTGCTGAAAACTTTTCCGCTTGTTATTTGTTCTTCTATGATGTTGTCAACAGAGGTGAACAGCTTTGTGTAAGGCCATAATACTTGTTTCATCATATTCAGTTGATTATTAACATTCTTATTACTATAGTACTCAAGTATACAATGTGAACTGTGTGGTTTTGTTCCAGGGTAACACCAATTAGCTGCAAGACTTGCTGCATCTTTGGGATCTTATGTTGAAGTTAAGATGTCTGATGAGGAGCTAGCTGTGTTACTATCCAAAATATAGCCCCTGCTCTGTAGAAGAACAATTTATAATTTATTTAATATTGATTTTATATAGCAAGGAACATATCATTCTTAGATTTAGTTAACAATGATTATCTCAGGTCAAATAAAAAAGAAAATAATGCTTTCGCTAATTTAACTTTTTGTCATCAACTCATCATCAATATTATTGTTAGCTTTTTAATAAAGGAAATTCTAACAGGTTAAAATTATATAGGAAGAATTTGAACCAGCTAACTGAGCATTACCAATATGGACAAGAATAAAAAAAATAAAATTAATTCAAATAAACCCATCTAAGACTAATTAAAGCAAAGTAAAAAAAAAAAAATTAAAATAAAATTAGAGCAAACTAAAACAAACTATATGTGGGGTCTAAATCAAATAGACACGTCGTAATAAACTATCCTACATGGGAAGTTAGAATTGGAGAATGCACTCCTGTTGATTGGAGATGGAAGTGGAAATGGAGGCGCAGGTTTTATAGTAGGAATTACGACTTATTTTATCTGGGGTAACATTGCCCAGAGAAGTACCAGATTCTTGGGACTTGGAATAAAACTGCAGCCTGGAAGTTTTCGGTAGCATCAACGTACATTGGTTAGTGAAGGTATGACTGTTAATTCATATCAGCATGAGTTCATATCAAATAGCTTTTGGAAATGTGTTGTTCCCTCCAAAGGTCTGGTTTTTTCATGGAAGCTTTTATGGAGAGGACTACAAACTAGTGAGACTTTACAAAATAGAGGGGTTTTTGTTGAACTACCTGGTTGTGTGTTCTGTGAGTTCAACCTTGACACTTTAAATCACATTTTGTGTGGTGTCAGTTTTCTCAGCAGGTTTGGAATGCTATTTTTTGATGGTTAGGTTATAGCATGGTTCAAATTAATTTGGTGTAACATCGTTACATTCAATTTGGATCTTTGTTTAGAGGAAAGAAACTGCGAAGGATCAGATTTCTTTTATGGCATGCTACATGTTGGTGTTTATGGTTGTATCGAAATTCTGTATTTTCAAGGATAGTTTCTTTCCTGATGTGCTGAGTGTGGTTTATCATATTCAGAGAATTTCTTGGACCTGGATGAAGTATAAGGGACATGGTTCCAGTTCTCTTTCTTTTGCAAATTGGTGTACAAGTCCTCTATTATGCTTTTAGCATTTGTTAAGCTGGTGGATTATGCTGTTTTCCCTTTTTGTTGAGATCTTTTACCTTGTAATTTTCTCTGTTAAGGGTCACACATCGTCCCCTATTAATAAAATTTTTATTTGCCTTTAAAAAACCATTATCCTACATAAAACTAAACAAAAATAAAAATAAACTAGCTAAAATAAACTAAAAAGCAACAACATATCCTATGCGTGAGTTTTGAATTTAAATAGACACCCCTAATAGACTAATAAGTTTAGTTTGGTTTTTATCTGGTTGTCATCAACAGTCTCTGCTGCCTCGATGACATTCTCCCGCTTACATATCTCTTGAACAATTTGTTTTGCAATGCTACTATGAAAGGAAAGGAAAAGCTGCTAAATCTTCCACCTGAGTAAAGATTACCACCAGATATGAAAAAATAGCTTAAAATGCAAGAGAAAAAGAAATCCTATTTTTGCAGAATATCTTTTATCTTATTTTAACACATGACAATTCTCCGCTTCATCTGCAGAAACTATCTATCTACGTGCTTTGTATGGACAGGTTACTTGCCTCCATTCATTCATTTTTTAAACCATTTAAAAAGTATCTCTTTAGCATAACTATTTTGCCTAAGAAAAGGCCACATAATTACACATTAATCAATGTCTCAAGAAAGGAAAAAGGGGGACGGGGTGATGTCAAAATTAGGACTCAGTCTCATTATTTGATTGATTTTCAATAATTCATAACAGAGCTTAAAACTATATAGGGCCTTCAATGTTTATGACAGCTGAAGTCACCAAACGGCAGACTTCAGTAGCAGTATATATCCAATCACTGATATAAATTAATGAAATCCCAAAAATATGCTTCAGTTCCTTCTGAGCTTCTCAGCTAAGCTAAAGAAATTCATATTGAAGAAAACAATAATTACTTCGTAAACTTTTTTTGACGAGAAGGCCAGTGCAAAAAACATGTTTTTCCGAAAAAACATTACGAGAGTAGATACCACCTGGTAGACCCTCTTCCAGTCACATTCGGTATATGACAAGAGAAGCTGAGATGCTGAAGCTCATAATGTCCAATGTCAGGAGCCTCTTTGGTTGACTTTTTCTTAAACAGAGAACAATTTATCCATAAAGTGTTCGGATGGGCAAAAGTAAAACAGATGAAGCACTAAAAGCCATTTGTTGTGGATGCTTTAATATTGTTTGGATATTCTTTTAAACTTTTTTTGAAAGAACCTGTACTAGATGTCACAATGTCTTTGGATGAGATTCTAAAGAACTAAATAATTTCTATAGTAAGTATTTTTTTTACTGAAACATTTGCAGGTTATTCCAAATTTACAATGAACTGAATGGTTGCAAGTTTTACTGGCAATCATTATTCAGAGTTTTAAACTAAATATAAATATAAATGATTATATAATTTGTTTTAACAATTGAATAAAGTGTAAAAGGTTAAAAATAGTAAAATAAAATATTTCTGAAAGAGTGAGCATTTACGTGGTGCAGTGCACTATTCAGGTATTTGATGATTAGAAAATTATCATAATTCCGGTATTTATGCCTGTATCTTAGAGAGGAGTATTTCCCACTGTATTGAGGTAAATTAGCTAGTTTGGGCCATCGAAAGTAAAAATGTTTTGCACATGCTTCTCTTATTTGGTTGCAAAGAAAACTAAGTAAATTGCCAAGCATAATTGCATAACGAGGGGTTCATAAGTTCTTTGCAATAAAAGGGCCGTTTAAACAGGGTTAATGTTGATCCATATGCTTCATCACGAAACTGAAATGACAAACATTGATTCAAAACTTGCCTTAAAATTAACATACTATTACAGATAGATCGAGCTATAGTTGACAAAACTGATAACACTCCTAAAGTAAACTCAATCTAACTAAACAATTGCCTGGGACTTGTTAAGGATCACTCCCTCATATTTCACCTGGAACCACTTCATAGCATCCTCCTTTGTGACACGGTGCTGAATTCCAACACGGGACTTGCACCTTCGGCGGCGTCCGACACGATAGCCAGGACGCTCCAGAACAACAAAGAAATCCATTCCATAAATACCAGTTGAAGGATCATACCTGAAGCAGAGTCAACGGTCAAGAACCAATATGTAAACTGAAATCTTCATAATCACAGAAATTGAAAACATAATCAAACATATGTGAGGGGAAATTAACCAAAAGTTAGTTGACATAATAATGGAATGAATCCCAGAGGGAAAGACTTGACAATGTCATTTACAGACAGCATACACTTTGCAAAACCAGTTAATCAATTAGACATAACATCACGCCTAAAAACTAATTAACAAATCAACCTAACAAATGCAATTCCTTCAACCTCAAAATCATCAAGCCATAGAAAACAGATTTCATATAAGCACCAAAGTCCAAAACAACAAAAAGAAAATTCTGAAACTCCCATATTTTATAAACCAGTCAGCATTTGGTTCAAGTCAAAACTGGAATGCAGCATAAACGGGAAGAGATATGTTATGTCATCCAAAATTTTGAATATGCATTGTGCACACTACAACCCATATCAAATAATCAGCTTCCCTTAAGTCCTCAAATGTTTACCTCAGGTAAAAGTAAAAACAACAGCATAAAAATCCAAGAGTTCTTCAACTTACTTGATTCCCAAATCAATATGTTCCTGAATACCAAAGCCGAAGCATCCAGTATCACTGAAGTTCCTTCTGAGAAGTTCATATTCCTTCACCTTCAAACCACTCTCCAAAAGTTGCATTGCCTTGTCACCTCTCACAGTTACATAGCATGCAATCTTCTCATTTCTTCTAATCCCAAAGGAACGAACAGTGTACCTTGCTGTCAAAACCAAGCGGAGGAAAAACATTTGTTACCAAGCAACAGTGAAAAACAGCCAAATATATCCAACATACAATAACCATTATCATAAACGAGTGGTAAAGCAAGTAGTACTACTTAAAATTCTTCAAACAGAGCAATAGACTATGCTTCCTGTCTTATGGACTTGAATACAAGGTTTAAATTAAATTAAGCAGGAAAAAAGCCATACAATCAAGATGTATCAGAATCCTCATTTTCAGGTCTTCCATGAACCTCTGAATTGAGTTTCTGAAGAAAAAGTGGCATTTAAATGCACTTTCATTGAGCCCACGACTACTGTGATTATAACCACAGAACAGGTCCACACTCAATCATTATAATTAACAAAAATTTCAAAACTCAAACTACCATTTCCACCCTATTATCAGACCTTTGAGTCTTGACAATGCAATTAAAAAAACAAAACAAACTTTTCATTAAAAACCCTAAAATAAACTACCGTAAACCTACGGGATTCTTCAAAATCACTTCACCAGCAATCTATATTTTAAGAAAATGATAGAATCACAAAAATGATCAACAAAAAGTTCCAACGAACACAGATTTGAGAACTATGCCCATTATCAGCATCACTGAACTACCCATTTAGAAATTCATCGAGAACTAACCTTTGGAAAACACTGGGGTTTGGCCACTAAGTTGTTCCAACACCTGCAAGAAGAAAAACAGAAATTAAAAATTAAAAAAAAAAAAAACGGAAGCAATAAGAAGTGAAATGAACCTTGGCGGCTCGGGTGAGACGATCTCCACTCTCGCCAACAGAGATATTGAGGACGAGCTTCTGCACTTTTATCTCCCTCATTGGATTCGAAAGTTTCTTCTCTGAAGCCTGAAATCAAGTTCATTCCAATTCATAACAAAACCATAAATTAAGAAAACAAAATGTAAAGATAATTAGAGTTTGTGAAAAAGAGTTAATTTTTGGTTTCGAAAGAAGAAGAAAGGAAAGGGAGAAGGGTTTACCATTGGATTTGGAGGCTGTTAGGTTGCACCGAAGAGAAGAAGCGTTAATAGGAAAACCCTAATCAAATATAAAGGACAAAACGACGACGTTGATCGTGTTCACTTATGTAGCTGTGGTAAGTGCATAGGGCCCAACAAATTTTGGAAAATTCTATGTCCATTCCCATTATTTATAAGTACACTCCCCTTTTAATATTTAAAAATTTTACTATCATAAATACTTTTATAGCCAAAATACCCTTACCTTGTCTTTGAAAATTTTCTTCATTTTTCAAATGTTTTGTTTGAATAAATCAATTCAAATTTCTTAACTTTTAAATTCTTTGTTTGCACAGGGCAATTCAATTTCATTTTATATGCAAAATTATATTTTAAATAGATAAAATTACAATATTAAACTCTATAGAAACTAAACACTATCTAATTTTGAGATTTAATTAAATATATTTTTAAATGTTTAATAATTTAAAAATACAAATATTGATAAATTTTGTCATGGGTTTTTTCGACCAACCAACACCAGTTATGTTTTCAAGCCGACATTAACTAGGACTAATTTTTGTACGATTTTTTGCCGACATCGGTTAAAATTATTTTTTATGCAACATCGACTAGGATTTTTCCAGGTAACATTGGCTAGAACTATTTTTCCATCAATATCGACTAATATTTTTTTGGCCATGTTGAATAGGGACTTAAGAAAGAGACAGATTCTTAAATTTTACATTTTCAAAGGATACGAAATTTAATATTGGTTCCCATTTTTACTAGAGTAAATTCTTCACATGCTTCCTAATGTTGATCATCATAAATATTGAGAGTAAGTATTAAATAAATCATAATTAAACTCATGTAATACAGAAATGATATACTTATATTCTTTAATTATTAATACTAGTTTGCGAAGATATGTTAAATATTTGAGTTATAAAACAAATATCAAATTCCCTTCTTATGGTTTGTGTATGAGAATGGAATAAATACATAACCAACCAACACATGCTGATTAAATTTATCAATATGTTTGAGCGCATTTTGTGAATTGTAGTTGTAGTTATTATTATTATTATTATTATTATTATTATTATAGTAATTATTAATATTGTTTATGAAATAATTTAAAATATATTTGAAAACCAATTAAATACCATTAGTACAAATTCATTGTCCTCATTCAAACAAGTTAAACAAGTCATTGACTCCGAAAAATGACCACAATAGAAAGAAAAAAAGTCTGAACCCGAAAATCAGTCGAAAGGCCCAAGTTAAATTTAAGGGACACTCCAACAGTTATTACATTTATTTGCACTGTGGAAGCTGTGCTTTTACTAGGTCCTCTAAATCAAGGGCAACCAATTCATATATGCTGGCTTCCTGCTATTGCACATTATTAATCATAATGAATTTTTATGGATTCTAGTAGAGAATGCCTGCGACCCATTTTATTTTGACCATTTAAAGGGTTTTTCCCATAATGTCTTCCCGATTTTAAATAACACCTATTGGGGTTTCAATCAAACTGGACACACGCGTATTCACCAGTCAAACCATTTTTTAAAAGTACAAAAACCAACTGTATTCACAAATACTAAAAGCTACTTAAGTAGCTAAGAACTTAGTCTCAACATGCACATACAATATTAGCCAAATAAAAAGTCCATGCGATCATGAGCCCTAATCCTCATTAACAGTTTATGTGCCCTCTCTTGGTAGTACACTTTAAACCATTAGGTTGTGTACCATCCCTACAACGATTAGTTAAATGTCTTTCACTCCTTTTCTTTCATTCCTATTTTTATGTAATCTTTAGGTTTAAATATATTTTTAGTCATTTAAATTTAAGTAATTTTTTTAATCCTTCAAAATAAAATATATATTTATTAGTTCCTCAAAATTTCAAAAAATTACTTTTAATCCCTCTCATTATTTGTGTTATGGTGTCAAAATTTATGATGATTTTCACAGTCAAAAATATTTTTTTATTTAATTTTTTTAAAAATGATTTGTAACAACTTAAAATTGTCAAAATATGTAAAAAAATTGTCACAGTTTCACATCTATATTTTTATTTTTCTTCTTCAAAATCGTCTAAATATGTGAAAAAAAAAAAACTTCACCAAACCATACTACGAGTCAAATATTTTGTCAGTTTAAATTGCTAGAAATCATTTTTATAAGATTGAATTAAAATAAATAAATTTTAGTGGTTAAAAATCGTCATAAATTATAAAATCATGAATGAACAAAGAGGCACTATAAATAACTTTTTAAAATTTGAGATACTAATAAAAATAATTATTTTGAAGGACAAAAAAAAAATCATTATCCAAATTTAAAGGATAAAAAACATATTTAAGCCTAATCTTTATGTATATAAAAGTAGAAGTGATGACAATTAAGTAATTAACATTTTTCACTCATTTTAAGGTTATTATAGTAATTTTATGTGTCAATTTTCTGCTCATAATTTGTAGGATAAAATTGTAATTTATGATTTTCTTTTTTGTGAATAATACAATTGACCGTTTGAGTCAAACAAAATTTGTGATTTTTCCAATCAATGCCTATTGGAGGTATTTTACATTTATTATGATGCATTTTTTTAATGCATTTATTATAAGCATTTCAATCCATTAAAAGATATTTTAATTTATCATTAATTATATTGACATTAATTAGAAAAAATTATGTGCTTTTAAAAAAATATTTTTTCCAAAGAATTAAAAATGTTACATTTTTTACTAAAAACTATAACCCACTGGACATGGTTTGGGGATAATATATTTAAAAGTATATTAGGTGATTACTATTTGAATTATAATTAAATTATATATATATATATAATTGTTGATAGAAGTATTAGATATATGACAAAGAAAATTAAATATTTTCAATATATTATTACCACAATAAGAGTGCACCAAGAGTGACAATACTCAACTTTAAATGATATTGCTCCAAAAATCAATCATAAAATGTGAAAATAAGGAAATAAATCACGTGTATATATATATATATATATATATATATATAAACTGTGTTGACACAGAACTATTTAATATATAATTAAATAAATCAAGTAAGTTTGTACATATTAATAATTGATAAATAATTTTAAAAAGGATAAAAATTAAATTATTTAAATATTTACACAGAATTTAAATCAAATCTCTTTATATTATCACATTTGGTTAGTGGATTTTAGTTAATAGAATTTGTGATTTCAATATTTCTTTTATAATTTTTTACCGTCAAATATTTTTAATTTAATTTGGAGAAATGCAGAAATTAATGGACATTGTATTTAATTGTAAAAATGAAGGAACACTATTGTGAACACTACATCATATTGTTTTACATACGTAGTTTTGTTTTATATACTAATTTTTATGTATTTAGCTATTAAAAAATAAAAAATTATGATGACTACTTTATTAAGATTAATTTTTAATTACATATTCACTCACTAATAACACAATAAAAAAATTCACCAAATAAAAATATGATTTATCTTGATTTTAAATTTTAAGCAATAAAAAAATATTACAAGCAAAATCACATGATATTTCGTGTACTATTATGATAATAAAGATGATCCAAGATCAAATCTCACCTAATCTGCAATACTTTCCGAATTTTTTGATCCTTAACTTAAAGGCATGACATATTAATAAGTACATCAACAATAAATAATATATATATATATATATATATATGTGTGTGTGTGTGTGAAACAAGATCAGTTTACACTATGTATAAGTCAGGCGTAAGTTTATGAAATCTAATAGTTAAAATTATTTCACTTCCAAATTTTTTAAAAAAAAGTGAGTCACTCGATCACTTTGTTTCATATCCTTGTTCTATTTCCTGTTAACCTTTTTCCTATTCTTTGTTTGTTATATGTTCCTAGTAAAACCTATTTCCTATCCAATTAAAGCCAGTCATGGTTTCATCTCTACAAGTTTTGAAACTAATAAAAAACCCAAAGTCAATCAAACTAATATTCAGATTTTTCTTCTTCAAAGATCAAGTTCAAATAATAAAGAGGATAAAACCTCCTCTCTTGATATTGTTAACAAGAATCGTAGTCGAAGTCGTCGGAGTTAGAACCACCGAAAATTGTTTGGACTAGTATGGGGTGGAGGCTTTCGCGTTTAGAGTCAAGACCAAAAGCGACCCGCAAAGAGTACGGTGATCGTTGAAGTCACCTATCTCGCAAAGCATGTTGTGATTATTAAAGCCAACGATTGTGGCACCGACTCCATCACCAGCGGTGAATCCAACTGAATAAAAATGTAACATTGCTATTGGCTAAATAAAATCAATTATAATTATCCTATTTCATTCTACAAAATAAAAAACATGCGAGGAATCAATAGTAACATTGATACGATTCAACAATTAGGAAATCAAACTTGTTGAATTTCAATTGACTGAATTATAAAACATTGATGAATTAATTTTGAATTGCAGCAAGAATTAATTTCAATTGGTTGATCAACAGGAAACTCCGGAACAAAAACTTTGTTCAATCAATTAGCTTTTGCATCAACGTATAAAAAGCTAGGTTTCTAAAACAGGTTGAGGTGGTATCGCAGAGAAAGAAACAAGCTTGCCGGTAAGTTGAACAGTGACATGTGCATGAGGAAAAAGGTTTTCAACTAGCAATTGATTTTACGTGAAAAACAAAACGATGAGAAAAAGAGAACACGTGACTCACTTTCTTACTTTAAAAAAAAATTGAAAGTGAAATAATATGAAATCATGTGATTTCATAAAATTAATTGATAAGATTATCTTTATTAGATTTCAAATTAGGATCTTAGACCATTTTTTAAGGATTCATCATTCATGTTTGAGATCTTTTCAACTCCTTTATTGAAAAATCTAATAAAAATAAAATCTTAAACTCAAGATCTTTTACTTAAGATCTAGCACTAAAATGCTCTTAAATATTTGGTATAAGTCTTTAATCTTATATATTGTGTAAGCAAATCTTGTCCATATATATATATATATATATATAAGTATATTTTAAATAAGTAAATATATATTCAATATGGATAGGGTGAAGTAAGGTGCATATTATAGTAATCATATGAGCACTCATCTCTATTAAATTTTTGTGGATAAATACTCTTCTAAGTCATCCCCAATAAACAGGTAATTATTCTATCTATTCGAGGATATTTTTGCAAGTACCCATAGAATCAAGAAACGCTTTGTGATCCCTACTTAATCATGTTTCAACTTAATTTAATTCAAAATATTGACACGCATGGATTTGTGGACTATAATTAATATAGACGTCATTAAATAATCAGAAAAAAATGTTATTATATATTATATTAAATTTAGCGCAATACAAATACAAACAATGCACAAGCTATGTAACAATATTCATTTTTCATATGATTTAATATCTACAGCGTGGTTTTCAAGCCTCAGCCTTTATCTCTCTATTCCAATTTGCAACCACGGAAATGATACTCAATTCTTGTACTTTTCACCTTTGGCTTTTATTATAAGAGTATATGTTGGTAGTAGTGGACACTCTTTGCCCTCAAAGGCCATCTCCAGCACTGAATACTTAGGGTATGTTAAGAACAACTGTCAAAGATTAGATTATTTCAATAATATTATATATATATATATATATCATTATATAATTTGCTATAATCATAATCAATTTTTGTTTGGATAAGTTTGTTAAAAAGTGATTAGAAATTAATTAATTTTGTTTGGATGCAACAAAAATTTAGTTTTTATATAGTAAAATAGTTGAATCACTACTACAAAACACATCTTCAACGACGATTATTTAGATCATTTAATAATGATCTTTGAACCGTCTTTGAAATTAACGTCGTGGAAAATCAATACTTTTCATGACAACTTTTAAACCATCTTAGAATCATACATTTCTACGTTGGTTCTCTTTGAAACCATCTCAGAGTATTTTTTTTGTTTTAAAAATATTAAAAAATTGACATTTTTAAAATGGTTCTTCCAAAAATCCGTCTTAAAAAGTAGTCCTACTAAGACGATTTTTGAAAGTCTATTTTGTAAGACGATTTTCTTAAGAAACGTCTTAGAAAGTATGTTAATTATCTAATGCATTTAGTGTAAAAAAAACTCACTACTACTTATGAGTCATGACCAGAAAAAACTTATAATAATAATAATACTAATACTAATAATAGTAATAATATAGGTAAAATTGTATGCATTTGAAATATTAATTATAAGAAGCATAAGTTATAGGTTATAATGCTTAATTATACATAACAAGAATTCTACAAGTTCATAAAGGAAAACAAAGCACTTGGTATGATACATAACAAGAATTCTACAAGTTCAGATAATTTACTTCGGTAGAATTACAATACTATTCCATACCAAAGATGGAGAAAAGTGCAACAGAAAATTATTTGATTATTTTGAAGATGACTATCAACAGAACAATGAATAAATAAGCTTTTTGTCTCACACAACATAAAAGAGATTGCTTTCATATTGTATATGAAACATGAAAACCAGAGCAAATTAGACACCAGAACACATAAAAGTCCAAAACGAATCTTGCATTCTTTTAGATAACTCGAACACGAGATCTTTTAACCACTGAACTCATAAGTTAAAAAAAAGTAATATGCAACATGCAGGTTCATAGAAATGATAAAATATTTTCAAGGTTACATTGCAAACTTAAATATGCCAATAAAATCGAAGCCAGTTCTCATCTATGCATGGTCTAGTTGCTTCCATCTAATTCCTTCCACTTTTGAGACAACATATGAGCCAAATCAATTTTCCCGTATTCAAGTACCCTGTATATATACCCATCATCATTGACTTTACCATCCTTATTACTAAAGGAACCATTTATGACTCCCTTAAACAAAGCCTAGTCAATCACCTAATTCACAAAAATGGGTAAAAATGAATAACACTAGAACACAAATAAAGTAATTCTTAAATCATATCCATCACAAATACAAAACCAAGAAAATTATCACAAGTAAAATATGTTACATACAAATCAACCAAAGATATGTAGCTCTCTTGTTTCTAGATGCACATGACCTTTCAAAGATAACTGACCAAATGTATGCACGTAAACACAGGGCGCACACACAAATAGAATGGACTTAATTCAAAGATAACTGAACAAAACTCACATAAAATTTTCACACTTTTATTTCTCTTTCTTTCCTTTTCATTCCTCACATTTTCATCTCTTTTCTTTCACTCCAACAAAACAATACCTAAAAATAACTTTACAATTTCAAATCCATCATCATTTCTTACCATTGGCATTACTAGAGGTGGTGGAACATAAGGTTAAATGTCAGTCCATTAATTTTTTTGAGGGAAAATTTTAGGGTAATACAAGATAAATAGGAACAAAATTGTACTTGTGGAGTCTCTATATCACTTAAAATGACGTCCCAAATATGAAGGATGTCAGCAAAATTAAATTCATGTGTCAAGAGGAGAGTAATCCACCTAAATGCATAGAATTGGGGATTAATGTTGCGCGGTTACGCGATTGATACGGCAAGTGCACCGATCGTTAACAAGTAATAAAGTAGGTAAGTGAGTTATCGTCTCCACAGGGATTGGGGTAATTTTTACAATAAAATTAATTCTAAATGATTGGAATATAAAACAAAAAATAAAGACAAAGAAATAGTTGTTGATGTTGGATGATTGTAGTTTGAATAAAAATA
>PYAF01005725.1:142307-152569 GCA_007407185.1 Glycine tomentella
TTATCTTGGATCATCAGGTGAATTCTTTCCTTAAGCTTTGTGAATGTAAAGTTTTCTGCAGTAACTTTGTAAGTTGTGTTTCTATTGTATTTGGGGTTTCTTGCAAAAGGGGATAGTGTTTCTCCTAGGGAGATAGGGTTTCTCCAAAGACAACTGAGTAGGTTTCTCAGTGTGGGTTGGCTTCTAAGGATCTAATAGTATTTTAGATCTCTGAACTTCTTCTAGGGTTGAAGAAGAGAAGCATGTAATTGTTTGTAAGAAACAGAAATGCAATAGTGGAACTCTACTCTAGTGTTGAATAGAAGAAACTGGATGTAGCCTCATAGGTTTCGAGGTGAACCAGTATAAATCTTGTCTTCTGATTTATATTCTGCAGTCTTTATCAATTCTTGTATGAATTCTGTGTTGTGTGTTTATCCTTGTGTGAATTCTGTGTTGTGTAATTAATTTGATTGTATTACAACGTCTTGGATTGATCTTGGATAAGGATATTCATTCTGGGTTTGTTTTAAAGATCCTAAGGGCATTCTAACTCTGATTTTAAACTCTGATATTGAAAGAAAGTTTTTTTTTAATTATCCAAGGTTAACCAATTCACCCCCCCTCTTGGTTAATTGTGAGTGTTCCTTATTTTTTAACAATCATCTCATCAATAGCATACTACATTTAGATAATCCATTCAAGTTCTTTTTTTCAAGATATTCAATAATCATCCAACCATCTCAATAATGAAGTACTTATCTTATAGATAATCCTACAACATTTATAAGATTCATAATTATCCACATTAATCTTTGAAAAGTAATATCTAAAACAAAAGAATAATCCTCAAGAAAGTAACTTAACTCCTTCTATATAGTTCATAAAACAATTATATACTCATTTGGAATCAGTTTGGAAACTCTAAAAAATGTACTCAAAGTAAATAACATTATCTTTAAAATTTGGCTTAGCAACAAATTTCTCCAAACTTTCATTCTTCCACAAATTTGGCTTAGCCACAAACTGTCGCTTTGCCAAATTTCTCTAGACTTCAATTTTGTCACAAACTATTGATTAACCAAATTTCTCCAGACTTCTTTTTTGCCTAAAATTTGGCTTAGCCACAACCTATCGCTTAGCCAAACTATGTTTCCAAAAACTCGCAAATCCAAGCTTCCAACACCATTAGTGGCTACCCAACCTTCCAAACTCACAATAAACACAAATAATCATCTCTAATGCTTCCTAAAACTAAACCTCAACGTAAAAACTCTTGATCTAAGCAAAATAACTCAAAATTATCCTCCTCCCTAAACCCCATGAATAGTGTGTGAAAATGGAAAATGGAAGGATCAAGGAAAAGTATAAATAAAATACTCAAGGGAAAAGGAAAAGGGAAAGCACCCACCTCTAAGAACATGTGGAAATGAGCTTTGGGCACTAAGTCTCTAGATCTCTATTCCTTCCTTCTTCCTCTTCTCCATCTCTTCTTTTCTTTTCCTCTCTCTTTCTTTTCTTTCTCCTTCTAACTATCCTTTATCCTCTTAAACACGTTTGTTTGTGTGGGTACTTTTGTGAGCCTTGGTCTACCTTGGGCCTTGACTCCCGATTTGGGTCATGTTATCCTTTTTTCATTAATTCCTAATGAGACAACTATCATTATCAATGCTAAAGGGTCCCATTTTACCATTAAATATAAGGACTAATCCATAAAAGGTCTCTATTTTATATATTACTAATGTCCATAAATTAGGGATGTTACATCCTCCCCACCTAAAAAGATTTTCATCCTCGAAAATCGAAATCTGACTATAACCTCATATCCTCACATATATATCTTTACTTTAAGGATACAAGGGAATCTCATTATTAGGGATCTTCAACCTAAAACTATTCTCAAACTAACCAGCTACCTTTGATTTCTATTCTCTCCTAGAAAATCACATTCCCAGGATCACTATAGGTTCCTTGTCATTTAACACTATGCTAGTTGGATATTAACTTAAGAAACACCTACTACCCTTTCTTAGGTACAAGGTATTCCTATGTCTAATCCTCTTTTAACCCTTACAAGTAACTATTTTCTTTTCTTACCCATCCTAGATCCAAATGCTCTAGTCACTAGCCCAAAAGCAATCCATTTGCATAACTTATGTCAATCTATCCAATCCCCAAAGTCTCTAACACATACTAATCCATTTCTAATATCCTTATCCTATGTTTTTTTTTCTAATCTCTATGCTTAGGTGGTCTATCTCTTGCTAACTCAAAAAAATCATGTTCTTGAAATCTCCCAAAAGCTTTTAACTAGGTCACTTATCTTACCTTATTTGGATTCATCTTACTAAAGGCTTTAGAATTAGGTTCAACCTAAAGAGGCAAAAATATCTCCTCTTTGCTAGAAAAAGTTTTCATTCCATGCTTAGACTAGTTTGATAACCATAATCTCCTAAGATCTTAGTCTCAAGGCTCTTACAAGGTGTCTAACTACTTTTCTCAACTACCAAAGATTCAATTGTTAGAATATAAACATTAATGTGGCTCATAATAGGAATTTAATGTAGTTGTTAAGTTTTACTTCTTGAATTATTGGCTTTTAATGGAAGAGCCAAATTAAAGACACACTTACATTGTGAGTTTTATGAAAATGTCTCTTGTCTTACCTATATAAAGCATGTGATGCTCCATTGATTCACACACCTTCAGAAGGCTAAGGCTAGAAGATTCCTTCACAATCTCTTTCTTTATTCTATGAGTTGAATTGTAAGTTTTCAATGTTTTCTTATAGTTACAATGACTTTAAATGGAGGTATGTTTCCGTATTATACTCTCTATATTTTATGTTTAAGAGTATATTTATGCTTACTTTGTATCAAGGACCAATGCCAAAGTAATAAATGTATATTTTTGTATTCATCATAAGAGGTCTAATAATTGGTATCAAAGTCTTCTTTTAAGTCTTGTTATTCAACAATGTTATTTATTTATTTATTTTAATAAAGCACACATATATATATTATTGTGTTTCGATATATGCTATTATGTGAAGATTGAATCCGACTCATGTTATTTGATATTTAATAGCATGTGTTAGATATTTGTAGTAGTCCATATAATAACATGACTTTTTTGAAATGGCATATCATGGCATAAAATATCCTTTTTGGTGAATTATATATATGAACATATATTTTTGTCTTACCAAATAATGGACATACTAGTATTTTAATGAGAATTAATTGTCTATTTATGTTGCTCTTTAAATTATTTATTTTAATTGATTTTAATCAATTGTCATTATTTTATTTTATTCCAGTAGCATTATTAAATTTATTTTGATTGAAATTTTATTAGCAATGTGATATTAAATGTTTTAAATGAAACTTAATCAATTGACTCTAATTGATATACTATTTTAATTATTTGTTATAATTATCATTGATTAATTGTATGTAATATACACTTGCATTGAATTACATTGTTATGCATATTATTCAAATTGTACTTGTTGCACATGTTAAGGAATTTAATTACATTTGATTGTAATTTATGAAATTATGCTACTAGCTAGAATTGGAAAAGCAATTTTAATTCAGGTTATGCTATGCTACATGAATTGGTTTAAAAATAAAGCTTACTTTGCACAGCTTTATGTTACGACACTTATGGCTTTTATATTTGCATGGCTATTATAGTTTTAATTCAGACATTATATATTTTGAATTATTATATACTTAAAAGTTATTTAGACACTTATGATTGAAATAATTCAAGAAGAGTGTTAAGAATATATTCTCTAATTAATTAAAAATTATAAAATTAAGAGAGAAAAATATTAAATGAGATGTGTGATCCACAAAATTTTGTCATTTTTAATAAATTTTAACTAATAAAAGAAGTGTTTAAAAAGATATATTAAAAAGTGTGTTCTCTTAGTCTTTCTCACGATTCAATTAAAAAAATACGATGATATTGTATCATTAATCATACATACAAAATGTGCAGTGGAAATACAAATAATAACATAAAAAAACATACATGACTTTATAGTTTCAATCATATTTTTTGGAGTCTGGTAAAGGTAATAGAGTTTTACCTACACTAATCAATCATAGACACAAGTCCTTTGGAGTTTTACCTACATAGAGTAGTTGTAAGTAGAAGTAATTTTTAGTTTTAATGAATTTACCTACACCAAATAATGGTAGGTACAAGTTGTTGAGTTTTATCTATATTAATCAGTTGTAGGTAAAAGTATTTTTTAGTTTTACCTACATTAATTCATAACTGTAGGCAAAAGGAGTCCGTAGACATAGGTTTTCTTGTAGTGACATGTTTAGGAGTGGCCATAGCATCCTAAGCAATGTGATAAAGAAATTGTTATCTGACCCTATAGGAAAATAATAATTAATAAAGATCAAATTTCATAATATTTCTATACCCACAAGCATGATTTATTATGATGTTTGTATATAAGGTCTATATATTCTCTGTTTGATTTGAACCTTTCCCCATATGAAGGTTTGAATTTACTTGTTTGATTTTTATTTGTAGCATTAATGTATGTAATTCTTATATTGTAGTTATACCTAAAACTTTGCTTGAGTATTGAATTCCAATGTTAATTGGTGATAACTTTGCTAATTAGAAAGAACAAATTCTTTTGACATTGGGGTGCATGGAATTGGACTTGCCACTTCGTGTGGATGAACCACCCATTCCCACGGAAGGTAGTGCTCAAGTTGAAAAGGAAAACTATGAGCAATGGGAGCAATCAAATTGCTTAAGCTCAATGCTCATAAAGTCTCATATAAGCAAAAACATAAGAGGATCCATTCCTGGTAATGATAAGGTTAAGACTTATATGAAAGCTATTGAGGAGCAATTTGTTTGCTTGGAAAAGTCCATGACTAGTACCTTAATGAAAAAGCTTTCAAGCATAAGTTTGACCACAATAAAGGTGTGCAAGAACACATGATGGAAATGAGGCCTATTGTTGCTAAATTAAAGTCCCTAGAAGTTGAAATTTCTAAATCACTTCTTGTCCATTTGATTCTCAACTACTTCCTCCAGAATATGGTTGGTCCTTTTAAAATTTCCTACAATACACATAAGGACAAATGATTTGTTAATGAATTACTGACCATGTGTATTCAGGAGGAAGAGAGATTGAAGAATGAGGCACCTGAAAGTGCTCATATGGTGACTCATAATAAAAGAAATTGGAAAAAAGGAAATGGTGTCCCTAGAGACCATAAAACTATCCAAATGAAGCGGAGTGGGAAAAAGATGAATTGCTTTTCTGCAAGAAAGTGGGATATATGAAGAAGGATTGTCTCAAATACAAGAAGTCACTTGAAAAGAAAGGTATCTTTACCTTTTACATGTTTTGAATCAAATTTTATTAAAGCTCCTAGCAATACTTTGTGGATTGATTCAGGTTCTACAATTACATTGCTAATAATGTGCAGGGCTTTCTAAACCTGTAGAATGCAGTGGGAAGTGAACAAAGCATCTATGTGGGAAATCAGCTAAATCCACACGTGGAGGCTATAGGAACTTTTGAACTTGTATGGAATTTTGATTTTTGTTTGTTATTGGAAAAGACTTTTTATGTTCTATCCTTTTCTAGAAACTTAGTTTTTGTTCCTAGGCTTACGCGTACTGGTTTCTCTTTTCTTTTTTGCAATGTTTCTTTTGAATTGATTAAAGATAATAAAGTTGTTGGTTGCGGTTTTTAGTTGTAAACTTATTTAAGATTTCATTAGATTATGTTTTTGAAACAAGTCTTGTAGCCTTACAGACCACCATTGGTACTAAGCGAAGTATTATGGATGAAAATTCGTCTATGCTTTGACATAAGCATTTAGGGCGCATTTCTCTTGAAAGAATTAAAAAGACTAGTAAAGGAAGAAATTCTTAGGAATGTTGACTTTACTTATTTTATTACTTGTGTGAAAGCATAAAGAGAAAGCATAGTAACAAGACCACTAAAGGTACCAAAAGAAGTAGTGAGCTTTTTGAAATTATTCAAATGGATATTTGTGGACCATTTCCTACACCTTGTTCAAATGGTCAGAAATATTTTATTTCATTTATCGATGACCACTCAAGATTTATATATCTCTATCTTCTATACCAAAAATCTGAAGCACCGATGCTTTTAAAGTTTTTAAAGCTGAAGTAGAAAAACAAAAGGAAAAGAAAATAAAGATAGTAAGATTTGATAGAGGTGGGGAATATTATAGTAGATACTCAGAAAAAGGGACAACAACTTGGTCCGATTGTAAAGTTTATTCTAGAGAAAGGTGTTGTTGTCCAATGTACTATGGCAAATACACCACAACAAAATGGTGTTGCTGAAAGAAGAAACCATACACTTGTGAAAATGGTAAGAAGATTCCTTCGTATTCTCTTTCTCTATTTTGTG
Source organism: Glycine tomentella (assembly GCA_007407185.1). Classification (NCBI taxonomy): domain Eukaryota; kingdom Viridiplantae; phylum Streptophyta; class Magnoliopsida; order Fabales; family Fabaceae; genus Glycine; species Glycine tomentella. The sequence continues at coordinate 148,720 of PYAF01005725.1, forward strand.
AATTGAATTGTAAGTTTTTAGTGTTTGCTTGAAGTAACAATGGCTTCAAATGGAGGTATGCTTCCGCAATATACTCTATATTTTATGTTTAAAAGTGTATTTATTAAGCTCTGTATCAAAGGCCAATGACAAAGTAATGAATATATATTTTTGTATTCATCATAGGAGGTCTAATATCAATTCCTTTAATGGCTTCGACTAGGATTATCCTTAAAAAGGCTAAGATTATTCCTCTAAAGTTTAACAACTTTTGTTGTCCTCTTTGATTTTAGGAGAATTATTTTGAGATATATGTATATGAAAAAGATAAAAAGTAACAGATAATTGGATACAGTGTCAATTATTTGATGTCCAAACAATGAATGTTTTGACTATTGAGAATCTAAGGAATGATTTATTTGTTTGATATTGGTTATGTATTCATTCTTGACTTGTTTAGGTTACAGGGGAATCCCGAAGAAAAGACCAATTTCTGCGTTTTGCTGACAACTTTTGCGCTTGTTATTCGTTCTTCTATGATGTTCTCAACAGAGGTGAACAGCTTTGTGTAAGGCCGTATACTTGTTTGATCATATTCAGGTGATTATCAACATTCTTATCACTCTAGCACTCAAGCATACAATGTGCACTGTGTGGGTTTGTTCCAGTGTAAACATCAAGTAGCTGAAAGACTTGCTGCATCTTTGGGATCTTATGTTGAAGTTAAGGTGTCTGATGAGGAGCTAGCTGTGTTACTATCCAAAATATAGCCCTTACTCTGTAGAAGAACAATTTATAATTTATTTAATATTGATTTTATGGAGCAAGGAACATATCATTCTTAGATTTAGTTAACAGTGATGATCTCAGGTCAAATATCATAAAAAAAAATAATGCTTTTCGCTAATTTAACTTTTTGTCATCAACTCATCATCAATATTATTGTTAGCTTTTTAGTAAAGGAAATTCTAACAGGTTTAAATTATATAGGAAGAATTTGGACCAGCAAACTGAGCATTACCAATAAGGACAAGAATAAAAAATAAAATTAATTCAAATAAACTCATCTAAGACTAATTAAAGTATAGTAAAACAAATTAAAATAAAATTAGAGCAAACTAAAATAAACTATATGTGGGATCTAAATGAAATAGACACACGTCCTAATAAACTATCCTACATGGGACATTCGAATTGGTGGACTTCTTTTGGTTGGAGATGGAAGTGGAATTACAGGCGCAGGTTTTATAGTTGGGAGGAAGATGAGTTGCATCAGTTACGGCTTATTTTATCTGGGGTAACATTGACCAGAGAAGTACCAGATTCTTGGACATTGGAATAAAACTGCAGACAGGAAATTTTCGGTAGCATCAACATATGTTTTGGTTAGTGAAGGTATGACTGTTAATTCATATCAGCATGAGTTCATATCAAATAGCTTTTGAAAATGTGTTGTTCCTTCCGTACTTCTGGTTTTTTCATGGAAGCTTTTGTGGGGAGACTATCGACTCTTGAGACTTTAAAAAATAGTGGGGTGTTTGTTGAACAGCCTAGTTGTGTGTTCTGTGAGTTCGACCTTGACACTTTAAATCACATTTTTGTGCGGTGTCAGTTTTCTCAGCAGGTTTGGAATGCTATTTTTTTATGGTTGGGTTATATCATGGTTCAAATTAATTTGCTGCAACATCATTACATTCAATTTTGATCTTTGTTTAGAGGAAAGAGGCTGACAAGGGTCAGATATCTTTTATGGCATGATACATGTTGGTGTTTATGGTTGTATCGAAACTCTCTAATTTTCAAGGATAATTTCTTCCTGATGTGCAGAGTGTGGTTTATCATATTCAGAGAATTTTTTGGGCCTGGATGAAGTATAAGGGACATGCTCCTAGTTCTCTTTCTTTTGCAAATTGGTGTACAAGTCCTTTATTATGATTTTAGCATTTGTTAAGCTGGTGGATTGTACTGTTTCCCTTTTTGTTGAGATGTTTTACCTTGTAATTTGCTCTGTTTTTGGGTCACACATCGTGCCCTATTAGTAAAATTCTTAATTTGCCTTTCAAAAAAAAAAAAAAAAACTATCCTACATAAAACTAAATAAAATAAAATAAAAAGTAAACAAACTAAAATTAAAATAAACTAAAAAGTAACAACAGATCCTATGCGTGAGTTTTGAATTTAAATAGACACACCTAATAATAAGTTTTTAGTTTTTATCTGCTTGTCATCAGCAGTCTCTGCTGCCTCAATGACATTCTCCAGCTTACATATCTCTTGGACAATTCTTTTCCTATGCAACTATGAAAGGAAAGGAAAAGCTGCTAAGTCAATCTAACTAAACAATTGCCTGGGACTTGTTAAGGATCACTCCCTCATATTTCACCTGGAACCACTTCATAGCATCTTCCTTTGTGACACGGTGCTGAATTCCAACACGGGACTTGCACCTTCGGCGACGTCCGACACGATAGCCAGGACGTTCCAGAACAACAAAGAAATCCATTCCATAAATACCAGTTGAAGGATCATACCTGAAGCAGAGTCAACAATCAGGGACCAATATGTGTAAATTGAAATCTTCATAATCAAAGAAATTGAAAACAAAATCAAATAAATATGAGGGGAAATTAACCAAAAGTTAGTTTGACATAACAAGGGAATGAATCCAAGAGGGAGAGACTTGACAATATCATTTAAAGACAGCATGCAATTTGCAAAACCAGTTAATCAATTAGACATAAACATCAAGCCTAAAAACTAATTAACAAATCAACCTAACTAATGCCATTCCTGCAACCTCAAAATCATCAGGCCATAGAAAACAGATATCATATAAGCACCAAAGTCCAAAACAACAAAAAGAAAATTCTGAAACTCCCATATTTATAAACCAGTTAGCATTTGGTTCAAGTCAAAACTGGACTGAAGCATAAAGGGGAAGAGATATGTCATGTCATATCCAAAATTTTGAATATGCATTGTGCACACCACAACCCATATCAAAAAATCAGCTTCCCTTAAGTCCTAAAATGTTTACAGCAGGCAAAAGTAAAAACACCAGCAAAAAAATCCAAGAGTTCTTCAACTTACTTGATTCCCAAATCAATATGTTCCTGAATACCAAAGCCAAAGCAACCAGTATCACTGAAGTTCCTTCTGAGAAGTTCATATTCCTTCACCTTCAAACCACTCTCCAACAGTTGCATTGCCTTGTCACCTCTGACAGTGACATAGCATGCAATCTTCTCATTTCTTCTAATCCCAAAGGAACGAACAGTGTACCTTGCTGTCAAAACCAAGCGGAGGAAAAACATTTCTTACCAAGCAACAGTGAAAAGCAGCCAAATATATCCAACATACAATAACAATTATTATAAACTAATGGTAAAGCAAGCAGTACTATTTAAAATTCTTCAAACAGAGCAATAGACTATGCTTTCCGTCTTCTGGACTTGCACACAAGGTTTAAATTAAATTAAACAGGAAAAAAGCCATACAATCAAGATATATCAGAATCCGCATTTTCAGGTCTTCCATGAACCTCAGAATCGAGTTTCTGAAGAAAAATTGGCATTTAAATGCAATTTCATTAAGTGCAGCACTACTGTGATTATAACCACGGAACAGGTCCACACTTAATCATTATAATTAACAAAAGTTTCAAAACTCAAACTACTATTTCCACCCTATTATCAGACCTTTGAGTCTTGACAATGCAAACAAAACAAACTTTCCATTAAAAACCCTAACATAAACTACCCAGACCACGGGGATTCTTCAAAATTACTTCACCAGTAATCTATATTTAAAGAAAATGATAGAATCACAAAAATGGTCAACAAAAAGTTCCAATGAAGTGAATGAACACAGA
>PYAF01005725.1:152669-168928 GCA_007407185.1 Glycine tomentella
AAAAAAAAAAAAAAAAAAAAAAAAAAAAAAAAAAAAAAAAAAAAAAAAAAAAAAAAAAAAAAAAAAAAAAAAAAAAAAAAAAAAAAAAAAAAAAAAAAAAAAAAAAAAAAAAAAAAAAAAAAAAAAAAAAAAAAAAAAAAAAAAAAAAAAAAAAAAAAAAAAAAAAAAAAGCGGAAGCAATAACGAGGGAAGTAAACCTTGGCGGCTCTGGTGAGACGATCTCCACTCTCGCCAACAGAGATATTGAGGACGAGCTTCTGCACTTTTATCTCCCTCATTGGGTTCGAAAGTTTCTTCTCTGAAGCCTGAAATCAAGTTCATTCCAATTCATAACAAAACCATAAATTAAGAAAACAAAATGTAAAGATAATTAGAGTTTGTTGAAAATAGTTGATTTTTTGTTTCGAAAGAAAAACAAAGGAAAGGAAGAAGGGTTTACCATTGGATTTGGAGGCTGTTAGGTTGTACCGTTGCAGAGTGAAGAGAAGAAGTTAATGATAAAACCCTAATCAAACATGAAGGAGAACGAAAATTGTGGCTGCTGTCAATTTGGGTTAGTAGGAATCAATAGGCCTGAATGTTAGGGCCCAACAAATTTTAGAAAATTCTATATTCATACCATTATTTCTAAGTACACTCCCCTTTTATTTTTATTTAAAAATTTTACTATCATAAATACTCTTTATAGCCAAAATACCCTTACCTTGTGTTTGGACGAGGAATTTCAAAATTTCATGGAATTTGAATTGTTTTGATTTAAATTTCCTTCATTTTCCAAATGTTTTATTTGCATAAATCAATTTAAATTTCTTGAATTTTAAATTATTTGTTTGGATAGAGCAATTCAATTTTCTCCATATGCAAATTTTATATTTTAAATATATGAAATTACAATATTAAATTTTATAGAAAATAAACACTATCTAATTTTGAAATATTTAATTAAAATAGTTTTAAATGTTTAATAATTTAAAAATACAAATATTGATAGATTTTGTCAAGAGTTTACCACAACCAATGATGTTCTCAAGCCTATATCAACTAGGGCTATTTTTTGGTTGATATTGACTAGAATTTTTACATAAACCACAATTATTTTTTAGTTAACATTAGTTAGGATTTTTTTTACTGACATGGGTCATAACTATTTTTTAGTCGATATTGACTAATGTGTTTTGGGCCCACATTGGTTGGAGACTTAAGAAATAGATGGATTCTTAAATTTTACATTTTGAAAGGATACTAATTTTAATATCGGTTCTCATTTTTCCCCGAGTAAATTGTTCACATGCTTGCCAATGTTGATTATCATAAATATTGAGAGTAAGTATTAATTGGCATAAAAAATGTTTGATCACTCATTGAAATAAATCATAATTAAACTCAAGTAATACAGAGAATGATTTACTTATATTCTTTAATTATTAATAGGTATTGTCATACCCTAATTTTATCCGGGTACCAAAAATAAGAAGAAAAAAAAGGAAAAAGATAAATAAAAAAATAAAACAAAAGAAAAAAAGGAAAAAAGGAAAAGAAAATGATAAAACTGAGAATAGCAAAAAAGGGAAGGAAAAATATAAAATGGGAAAGAAAGATAATGAAAAGAAAAAAAAAGGGAAAGGAAGATAATAGAAAAAATAAAAAAGGAAAGGAAGATAATAAAAAAGAAAAAAGAAAAAGAAAAAGGGAAAGTAAGAACAATAAACATAAAAAGGAAAGAATAAAGAGGACAGAAGGAGAAAAAAACACTATAAAAGGGAGAAGTCTAAACACAAAAAAAATACAGAGTAGAAAAAGGAGACACAAATTTCAAGAGAACAGAAAGAGTAAAAAAAGTTGTGTCATTTGATATTACAACTAATGAAAGAGAAGGGTTTCCAAATATCCCCTCATTCCTTTCTTTTTCTCTCTTTTCCTCTTTCTTCTCCCGCTTCTAGTTGTTGTTGTTATTTTACACATGCACCATCTACTTTGTTGGGTTAACCCGTTTTTGTTAAATCTGAAACGAAATAAAAATATTTATAAACTACTATTTACACATCTTTTTTTACACACGCACTTTTACCATGCTGGGCCTAGACCATTTTTGTTAAAAATTTAAAATTACTATTTACACACTTTTTTCTGCTCACGCACCTTTTTTTCTTAATAAAAATCATACATTACTCAAGATCACTTCAAGGTCCAATATCTTAAGTGATTCTCTCCGGGTTTTTTAATATGAAACTTTGTTTCAAAATCCAACGTCTTAATGACTCTTTTGTTGCACGACTAAAACAAATCTTTTAAAAAATAAAAAATAAAAAAGATAGAATCAACCCAACACACAAGCTATTTTCTACCAAAGAAATAGGTAAGTCTGATTTGCTCATTTCACTTTGAGATACGTAGGAACAAGGGCAAATCCCTTGTCGACCTAAAAAAATTTTTAAAAAATGTAAAATCTTCTCTTTTCTAAAATTAAAAAAAATATTTCTTCTTCTGAATAAACAAAAATAAAAAAGATATAATTCATGTTCTTAAAGGAAAACAATAATTAAAAAATCACTTTCTTTTTAACAAACTCGATTAAAGGTTGTCGTCTTTGAGACGGACGCATGGGGTGCTAACACCTTCCCTGTGCGTAAACGATTCCCGAATCCTTTTATCTCAAATCTTAGACCACACCTTATCTTTTTGGTTTTTCTGACGTTTTCCTTAAATAAACGTTGGTGGCGACTTCCCTCAAGTTTTCCTTTTCAGGAAGACATTCTTTTTATTTTATTCTTTTTCATCGCCTTCCCCGTCGTGGCCAAACACGTTGTGACAGATGGTGACTCCACTAGGGACTGGTTAGAGAGTTAACCCATTTGATCGAGTGTGCAATTTTATCGTGCATTATTTATTTTTCCTTTTTTATTTCTTTTCGCTGTGCTCCAGTTTGTTATCGTTTCACTTCGCTACCATTCTTTTCATGGTTTTTCTTCAATCTCGTTTTTTATTCTTTGCCTCATTCATGCTTGTATATATCCTTTGCTACATTGTTACTCCTTTTTAGTTAGAAATAAATTGTGTCATTGAATGCTAGGGTAGATAACATGTGTTATACATGTTGTATCTGCTTAGGAATTTTCTAGTTGTTTTGTAGGTGGGGTAGGATAATTCTTAGGTTGCTCATTTCACACACGATACCTACACTTTTTGCACGTACTTTGAGATATTGGGCCCTATACCCTGGTCTATGTGAGCTGAAAATATAATGAACACTTATGTAAATAACCAAGAGGGGGGTGAATTGGCTTTACCTCAGAGTTTTAAAATTTCTTTTCAAAAATTTCTAATAGCGGAAGACCTTCAAAATGATCTTTATCTTTCAAAACCAATTTGAAAATCAATCTACTGCACCAATCAAACCACTCTTGTGCTGTAACCAGATTTGTATAATGAACAAATTCTATACTTCAAGAATATAATGAAATACAAACAAAATCTTAAATCACACAAGATTTATACTGGTTCACCTCTCAATTCCGAAGACTACATCCAGTTTTCTTCTAACCAAATATTGGTCAGAGTTCCATTATAACAAATATTTGTTATTTACAAGCTTACAACTGATCTCTCTTACCCACCCTAGGTAAAATTCAAAATCTATACCATATAGACTTTTCAAAAGACTAAGAACCAGAGATCCCCTCTCTGTTCTTCCCACTAGAAAACCGTTCTAGTAAAAAAATTAAAGAATACAAATGTTATATGGAAAATACAACAAAAAAACAAAACAAATATCAAACAAAAATATCAAGCTTAAAGTTCAGAAGGATATCACCTTTTAATCCTCAGCTAATTCAATAATATGAATGATTCAAACAATCTGAGAATATATGCAATAGATGAATAATACTCATTTCTTGAATCTTTTTTTGACACTAGCTTGAACAAATCATCAATCCTTGAGAATTATGACTTGAAACACATGTAACTCTCCATGATACACATGATATTTGATTTTCTCACTAAATTCAGACTTGAATACTCTTGAAAGCTTTCGAAAGTGTTTATCACAGTATCTCTGTTTTTCACTTAATGAATAACACATACCAAACTATTCTATTTATAAAAAAAATAGATATAACTTACTGTAATTGATTAATTCGTCAATGTAATCGATTATTTTAACTATTGTAATCGATTAAAGTGTTCATCAGGAATTTGGAAATTTGCCAAGAACAAAATAATCGATTAAGTCATCTTGTAATCCATTATTCCAGATGAACTCAGTTTTCTAATACACACATGTAATTGATTAAGTTCCCATTTAATTGATTATCACAAACTATGTATAAAATTGATCAAAGCACATTTAATCGATTACGACCATCTGGTAATCGATTAAACCAGATCAACATGCTGTGAATATTCATGCAGAAGCTTATGTAAACGATTATTTCTCAAGATAATCGATTATCACAGAGAATTTCTAATTTTGTGTTAAGCTTATTTAATCGATTACGAACCAGTAGTAATCGATTAAAATGTTCATAAGACAATATCCAGAAAGCACACACATGCAATTAATCGATTATATCACATATGTAATTCATTAAAGCAGTGAGAAACTGTTTTTATAAAATCCTAGTTGCCTTTATGAATTTTTATCTAATTTCTTATTACCACATGATTATATCTAATCAAATGAATGTATGAATGCATGAATCATCAAAAGCTAATGAGTATTATCAGACTTTATCAAATTGAACTAAGCTTTAACAAAAATTACATATGTCATCAATTAGATTGGGCATGTAAAAGATCAAAACTCATATTCTTTAATCTTCTTGATTCTTTTGCTTCAACTTCATCAAATCTAACAATCTCCCCCTTTTTGATTTTGAGCATGCCAAATATTTAATTGATGAAACATGCTTCAAATGAAGAGATATGTAACCTGAAAATTTCTCAGCTTTTGGAAAAATCAAGCATTATCATAACTTGATTGATTTAAAAGCATTCAGACATTCATATGGTATTTATAGACTAACTCCCCTTGAGTCTATTATACAAACTCCCCTTGAGTTTCTTAGAATATTCTATTTTAAGCATTTCAATTCATTCATTCAATTATCTTACTTATCTACTCCCCCTTTTTATTCCATTTATCTACTCTCCCTATTTGGCATATCAAATTCAAAAAATAGTCATAAGTAGACAAATAGAAAAGGAAATAGAAGTAATGTCATTAAACATAATGCTGAACCAAATACATTAAATCATAAAATAAAATAAAAAAACAAACAAACTGAAACAAATATGACAGAATTCAAAACATAACATAAACTAAGACTAGAACTAATCCATATCCCTAGATTCATCTATGAGAGTGCCCCTACCATAAAAAAGGTTCATTAGAATGAAGACCTCAGAATGTTTCTGAGAGTGCCCCTACTTCCACTAGAATTTTGTCAACTATGTGGAGCCCACTTCAACTGTCCTCTTGAAGGCTTTATGAGACATTTTTGAAGACCATGATGATGAAGTTGAAGCATTCAAAATCAACATACATTGAGCTAGATCTCTTAGTGAGAAATCTGCATTTTTAGCTTCAACCCTTTCTGTGAGAGTGACCCACTTCTGTATGGTGTTTTCAAAGCTTATAATAATCTTAGATAGAAGTATGAGACTTGGTTTCTAAATGGAATCCCCTTTGTGAGGAGAAGATGTATCATCTGTGCATTTAAATCATAAATCCATTTATTTTGTAAAATCTAAGAGTGGCTAATAGTGAGGAAATTTAGTGGTGATACTGGTCTAGCAAAGACTAGGTTGAAGTCCATTAATCTGGTAAGTTATTGAAATCCAATGATTTATTGGTCCAGTTGTGAACTGATTGCGTTAATAAAATCACATTTTTAAGGGTAAGGGCTAGACATAATACATTTAAAAAGTGGAAAATAGTACTCTTGACTGTATTGAGATCCACCCATCTATTTTTCTTTTTTCATACCAGTATCTTAGGTAATTACTAAACAACCTATTTTTGCTTGATGCACCTCAAATTTTCTAATATCTCCTTTTACCCTTCTTCTTCCAACCAAAAGCCTAGCTTCCTCTCTCCGACCACCTCCTCCCTGAACCTTCACCGCGTGCGACCACCACCACTCACCACCTCTTCCCTCCTTGTCGCGCTGCCACCTCCTTCCACTAGATCCATGCTAGCCAACAATCACGACATCATCAATCGTGAGTCACCTCCGCATCACCTAGATCTGCACACGCGACCGCTTCCACCTCTCTCCACCGCGCGCGCAAGCCCCCTGCACACCAGATTTGGGTGCAACTTCACCTCGTCACCTCCGCGATATAGTTATGGATTTGTTAATCCATAATGCAAATGCAATAATACATCGTCCCAACTTTATTTTCGTACTTTCATTCCTTTCTTTACCTTTTCTCTGATTTGAAGACCTAAAAAAACAAAGATTGCAGATTCGGAATTGGTCTTGGTTTGGTTGGTTGTCTCATTACTAAAAGTAAGATTTCTTCTTCTTGTTTTCATTAATCAATTAATATATACATAAAAAAAATAAGTAAACCATTTTATTGTATAATTATTTTATTTTTGTTTGATTACTGAAAATCGTTGGTTTTTGTTATATTTTCAGTAAATACAGAATGAGTGCAAGCAGTTTGGTAGCAGAGACAATATGGAAGGAAATTGAATCTACACACACAGGTAGGTAACATTCTATACTTCGAATTAAGGTTATAAATGTTGTGATTTCGTAACATTACAAAAATTTGAGTATAAATGTTGTGCAATGTGGTTGTATTATGTAGCAATCATTGATATTACAAAAAAAAAAAATTATGGCATAAATCTTGTTGATTGCAATTAGTTTGAATTATTGATTATTGACCTGTGACCCAAGACCCTCTTATTTTCATGTTATACAGTGAATGATGATCATCTTTGGAGGTAAGTAAATTGCTTCCTATTCCCTTGTGTTCTTTTCAAATCATTATATTGTCATACATTGCATTGTGTTTCAATTGAAGTTCTGTGTTTTGGCCTCCATGTAAAATAAAACAGTTTGCATTTCTTGTTTGGCAAGAACTTTGAGGGAGCCACTAGAATTGTTGACAAAGAGGTGTCAGAAAGATATCTGCTCACCCCAGGGAAGGTTTATCTTTCAGGTTTCACCTTTCGACCTCTCTTCCATTGCATTGAATAGGTGGAATGTTGCTTTAAAATCTGATATATGATTTCAAAAATCATTTTTTACACACCCCTACTGGCTCAGAAAAGAGAGATAGGAAGATAAAAGGGGAGAAAAAAAGTGATAAATCTGATGGTTGATGTTTTTTTTTTTTTTTTTTTTTGATCGGCCAATGTTAGTTGTTAAATGTTAGTATTTTTGTTAGTAGAGGGATTCGAACCCATGACCTCTCCCTCCCTCCCTTCCTTCCCTTCACTTTTTTCTTAACCACCCAACCAACCTTATATCTCCATCTGATGGTTGATGTTAGTACAAGGGAAGGGAGAAATATAGAAAGATGCAAGGTGGGTGTAAAATTTTAGTTGTGAAAAAATTTGGAGTTGAGATTATTCATATAAGCTAAAAGTTGACAAGCAAATATTGTCTCTGGTTTTCAAATTTTGACTTTTAAAAAAAATATATATACAATTTTTAGGGTTTGCATTACAGTATTGAGAGGGAAAAAGGTTGTTGGACAACTAAAGTGGGACAACTTTTGTTGTCCTCTTTGATTCTAGGAGAATATTTTTGACATATATGTATATGAAAAAGATAAAAAGAGATAATTGGATACAGTGTCAAATTTTGATGTTTAATTAATGAATGTTTTGACTTTTGAGAATCTAAGGAACCCTTCATTTGTTTGATATGGATTATGTTTTCATTCTCCACTTGTTTAGGTTACAGGCAAATCCCCAAGAAAAGACCAGTATCTGTGTTTTGCTGAAAACTTTTGCGCTTGTTATTCGTTCTTCTATGATGTTGTCAACACAGGTGAACAGCTTTGTGTAAGGCCATATACTTGTTTCATCATATTCAGTTGATTATTAACATTCTTATTACTCTAGTCCTCAAGTATACAATGTGCACCGTGTGGGTTTGTTCCAGTGTAAACATCAATTAGCTGCAAGACTTGCTGCATCTTTGGGATCTTATGTTGAAGTTAAGGTGTCTGATGAGGAGCTAGCTGCGTTACTATCCAAAATATAGCCTTTGCCTTGTAGAAGAATAATATATAATTTGTTTAATATTGATTCTATGGAAACAGTGATGATCTCAGGAGCCTCTTTGGTTGACTTTTTCTTAGATAGAGAGCAATTTATCCATAAAAAGTGTGTTAGGATGGGCAAAAGTAAAAACAGATTGAGCACTAAAAGCCACTTATGGTGGATGCTCTTAACATTGTTTTTTTATTTTTAATCTTTTTATAAAATAACTTGTACTAGCTGTCACACTGCCTTTGGATTTGTATTTGACAGAGAAACATTTTCAGGTTATTCCAAATTTCCAATGAAATTAATGTTTGCAAGTTTTATTGGGAAACATTATTCTGAGTTCTAGACTAAATATAAATATAAATGATAATATAATTTGTTTTAATATAGGTGTAAAAGTAAAAGAAAATATTTCTGAAAGAGTGAGCATCTAGGAGGTGTTTGGTGCACTTTTTTTGGTATTTGATGATTAGAAAATTATCATAATTCCTTTATTTGTTATGCCTGTATCTTAGAAATTTTCAATTTCTTTTTCCCTTAACTGTTGTTAACTTCTCTCTTCATCTTTAAATTTATTAGTTCTTTCTCATTCCACTGGCACATAGTTCCTTAAAAGGATCTGATGTTAGCATTTCTGATATTACCATGAAAGAGGTAAAGTCGGGAGGTGATTCACCATGTAGCATAAAGCACAGTAAATATGTTGGATGATAATAATTACTTTAAGTTACATTTTTGTTTCAAAGGGCTGGGCACCACTAACTTTAAAGTCCACTCCACCATCTGCTTTTTGGCTTGGTAGACCTCCTTTTGTTGGGTGCAGATAAGATAACGTCTACACTTGATAACCAAGTTCTACTTAACCTTCCAATTTAGGTGAATCAAACATCAAACATTAGCGGATACCAGCAAAGTATGCCAAAGGTCCAACAAAAGCACCATTGATGTAAGTTGCAGGCTCAGAATGACTGTAATCACTGCGGTCGTCTGGAAATCCATCATTTTGGTTTGGACCTCCGACTATGGCTCCAACCAATATGTTAGGATTAGGATTCATTGAATGGAAAAACGGGTTGAAACCTCCATCACAGCCTATGGTTTGTGGATGAGCTGCTATTGAAGGCAAGGAAGATCCTCTGTGGTGAACTCTCTTGGGAAAGTATGGACCGTAGCCTACCATGTAAGACATTCTTAATGGGTTTGCACCTAATATGTAATCAACCTGAAATTTTACAATAATTTTTTTGGCAACCATGGAATAGACAAAAAGAGAAGTAGTGAATATTGAACTTACAATGGTACAAGTAATGCGACTTACCTGTCTTTTAGCAATGCTCCTTAAGGTGTTTGGAGTTACCAAGACATTGCCGCAGTTAAATGTGTGCTTTGTAGCTGACATATACTTTGAATAGGTTGTAAGCAAGAATGTTATAGATGTCACATACTGGAGGTTGCTTTCAGGAAGCTTGTACATGAGTCCCCCTGCCCATAAATAAAAGTACCACATAAATAGTGCCTTTTATAATACTTTTAAAGCACTTCAAAGTATATTTATTGATTGTCGATGCAAATATTTGTTATATTCTCTTGTTAATTAATAGTGCATGACTTAGATTAGCCCAACTGTGTTTTGAAAACTCAGTAGGGATGTTGCCTTTACCTTGTGTATATTGTGTGCTTGAAGAGGGAGAGTTGGGCAGGATCTTGCACATAAAATTCTCAGCTTCTTGCTTGTATTGATCAAAATTCTTATCACCATTCAGCAATGCTCTCTGCAGTAACGATATAAAAAATAAACCAACCGAGTCAGATTAACATCATACAAACAAGTTGACTCTTCATATTTTTCAATGCTGGCACATGAACAATATGATAGATATACCCTGGAGAGAAGGACGTGTGCACCAGCATATTTGTTGTCCCAGCTGAAGATATCTGGTTGATCATCGGCTCCCAAGGACTTCACCAAATTATAGTAGGAAACAGCATTTGTTGCTCTGAAAAGCCATGCAGCTCCCCACAATAGCTCATCCTGAAAATAAATTAAGCTTATTAAGACAACACATTATTTTCCAAGTAAATAGTCTTATGCACGGCTAGCGTAAATGTTTTTTATACTGTCATTCAATCACAATTTGTCAATGTTGTGTTTGATAAGTTTGATGAATTTTACAATAATTATTTTAAAAGCATTCGATTGATATTTGATATTTTGATATTTTATGATTTTGGATTGATATTTGATTGACATAGTAAAATATTTTAGGTCTAAGTACTTTTTTAAGTCCTTGCAAACAAAATAAACATATTCTGCAAGAACTAAAATAAAAAACATTAAATTGCATAAACAAAAAAAGTATTTAAGCCAATATTTTATTCTGATACTTTATGGAAGTTAAATTCTTATTTTTCTCTTAATACTACATCCCAACCAAACCACACAATTTTGACTGAAAGCACTAGTAGAAGATAATGGATTTACCTTGAAACCTGAATATGAGCAATAAAATGGGCAAACAGCTGATCCAAGTGAATCACTATAAGAACCTTGATACTGCAAAGCAAAGTGGTAGACCTGTTGGGCAGTCCTTAACAACTTCTCAGAGTATGTTGGGTCAACCCTTCTGAAAACAATTGATGAAGCAGCAAGTGCAGCAGCAGTTTCAGCAGCCACATCAGAGCCAGGGTTATTGGGAGAGACCCAATAGACAGTTCGGACAGTGTCCATGTCCTCTGGCCTCTCCCAGCATTTGTGGTCCACATTTGGGTCTCCAACACCAACATAGAGCCTGCCAGGTGTGGATGTGGCACACTTGAGGAGGTAGTCTGTGGCCCAACGAATTGCAGCTCTTGCCTCTTTGATTTGGGGTCCCATTCTCTTCCCATATTCAATTGTGGCCCATGACAGCATGGTAGTGGTGTACGCCATTGGAAAGTTGAATTTCACATTGTCTCCTGCGTCATAGTACCCTCCACTTAAATCCACCTGCCATACAAAGTTTGGTTACGTAATGTAAGGGATACATTTTCTTTTTTATCGATAAAATGTTAGTGTTTTTGTTTTTATCTCTCCCTCCTGCTTTTTTCATTTCTTTATATCTTCTATAAGTGATGTTTTTATTATAAAATTATTAGAATTGATTAATTATATGTTGTATCATCACACAGACAAATTTTAAGATAATAATTATAAGTCTAATTATGATACATTTTTAATGTAAGAAATTTCATTATATCAATTAATTAGAGATTATTTTAGATATAACTTTTGAAGTAATTATAAAAGTCAACAATTTCAATTATATAGCAATTCACAATTGGATAACGGGATAAAAATTAAATTCTAATAACTATTGACCAATTTCTAAGTACACTTTTGACAAGATAATTATAATCATGTGACTCATCTGGATACTTTTGATTATTGAGATATTCATCATAAGGTTAAAAACAAAAAACAAGTGAGAAGGTAGTTTTTTGTTTGAAAGGTCATCTTCAACCCAATTAATCAACTGATTTCATTCAAGCATGTTAGTGTTTATAACTTGCTTTGCTTAAAAGGTTAGATAAGGACTATTTTTTACAGTAATGGTTAGATAAGGACTTGAAACTTGCAAAACTGAAATAGACAAATGCACTCCAAGATTTGAGTGAATGAATGTTTGTATGATGTTTCCAACTTAAAAAACAAAGGAAAAGAATGAATACTCAATTTTCGGCATCATTAAAGCAGTTGGCTTATATCGTGATTGGTCCAACTTTTTTTTAAAGATAATTTTTTTTAATTTGTTAAAAAAAAGTGAAAAATGATTCAAAATAAACAATTATTTTTTCAAAAAAATAAATCAGTCTTTTCTAATAGTCCTTTACCTTATTATGTTACAACAGTATAAAGTCAATGAAAACAAACTCATGTCAATAAAAAAAATGCTCCAAGGAAATATTTGACTTTAAACCATAACAATGACAGTGATAAAATAGACTCAACACTTCTAATAATCTAACAAAAAGAAAAGATTAAAGAAACTAGCATCAAAGCAGAGTAGAAGAGTTTTCAATCAACAAGGAGATGATGCCCTTTTACTAAAACTTTTATTAAAATTTCACTACTGAAACCTACAAGTAGTAGCAAATTCAGCAAAAACAAGACCATTCTAATGCCCCCTTTCACCATGCATAAACTGAACCAACAATTAGGATATGTACAAATATAAAAGTTTCAATGGATACTCTTAATGCACCGAAACTCATTGTCCATGGATATAGAAAAACGGTTAAGATGGTATGCTCCCTCATTTTGTTGAGTTAAAACAAGCAAACACAACACAAAATGAAAAAAAAAAAGGATAAAAACAACAGATAAAAGGGAAAAAGGAGATTGTTACATTGTCTAGGCGACCATCAAAGAGGCCAGAATTTGATCTCCATTTGATTTGTTGGTCAGAAGGAAGCCTCCCTGACCTCTGCCCTTGAAAAAACAACAAGGATTTAGCCAATGCTTCTCTGTAGTTTGGGTTGCATTGAACATTGCCCACAAATAATAACAATGTGAGGAGGAACAATGTGACCAAGGAATTTCCCATGCTCACTTTTTGCTACTTTGGTCGTTGGTTGAAGCAATAAAGTGCTTTGCTATGGAATTTGTTTATGACTTGGTTGAAGCAAAAGAGTTATATGCTGCCCATTTATAATAAGCTAAGGAGAATCAATCACTTTGGCGTAATTCAAGGCTTTTCAATGACCAAACCAAAGAGACATAATAAAATAATAACACTGTTTTATTGACTTCCTTAACCGTTCAATCGGGAATTTGAGAAATCTTTTGCATGGAGATTTTAAAACGGCGAGTAAGTTGCAAGCATCATTGTCACATTTACCACTATAAGACATTTTGAAACGGTTTTTGTAGCTATCCTTGTATTGTCACCAATTTGGTCGTGCTTTATTGGGGTTGGGTCATTAATCTTTGTTTTTGAAGTTATGATAACAAAATTTTCGCTGAAAATTGAATGAATATCTTGTAAATTTTAATTATTCCAGGTTAATTATTATTTCCCTCTTTTGTGTTATTTTCTTCCTTTTGGATTGATGAAACAATTAAACGAACAGAATCAGCGACGGTATTTAGTTTTGCTCACGTGATTTATTACAATGATATGGATGCATGCACAAAATAGTGTAAGGGGAATTTATATCAATAAAGAAAATACAACTTTGTATAATTTTTTTTCCCACATTTTTAGACTATTTTATCTTTATTTTTAATAACATGTGAAACATAGGCATTGTCGCATATGTGTATCAGAATTTTTATTTCACTATTGTATTTCCATATACTAAAATTAATATATTTTTGTAATTGTCTTACATGGTTTGAAATTCACATTTTATAAGATTTAAAATTCACATTTTATAATTTATAAGAGTAATTTTATTATTATTTTTAAATTTCTAATACACTATAAATTATTTAGTTTCAATTTTAATAAATATATATTAATAGATATGTCAATAAAAGTAAATATTATCATTTATAAAAAAATAGACAATCAATAAATGGCCAAGATCGTTCAATGTTGTTAATTGCTTTGTCAATGTAACTGTCAAGACTACCTCAACTTTATCACGAAATTACCCACTATTTCTTTTTCTGAAGTAACTTCCCACTAATATTTTATCCCTCAAATATTTGATCTCCTATATATATTTGTTAAACTTTTTCTCCTTAAACATAAAACCTGCACCTGCCAACACTCTTCCATGCATGTTATCGGTTGGTATTGGTATTCACCTATTAGGTTACCATCATTTTTTGTACAAGCACAGCAAATGACAATCTTTATTAACATTAGATAAAGATCCTGAATTCTAAAACATTATTAGAATACAAGTCACAAAGATCTTAAAAAATCTACTCAATTCTTTAAACCTAGAAAACTCTTCTCTAGAATGCTTTACAAAGAATCAATTTGAAATGTTACAACACAACAAAACAAAACTTTTAGAAAATCTAAAAAGAATGATAAACACTACATGTGATCCATCATGTATGAATGAATGAAAAACGAAATGAGATTACCATACAATCCAGATAGTATGAATTCTATTCCTCAGAATCAATATCTTGAAATCTTCTTTTCATTTTAGCACATCCTTTCTAAAATATAGAAATATTGATCTTTATAATATGTGTTAATCACTATGAAATCAGTTTCTTGGATACTTAGAAAGCTTAGTTTTTTATTTGGTAAGTCACTCAGATATATTGAAAATTTGCACAAGTTCTATTTATAAAGAACAGACTTACAAAGACTTTTAAAAAACATAATTAACTGACAATAATCAATTGTCGAAGATCCAGTACAATAGGTAGCAGGTGTGTTCGTTTTGGCTCCTGAGTCTTCGGTCAGTAATCTCGTACTCTCGACCGGCTCGAACCACTACGTTATCCATGTTCCGACTCATTCGTATGCTCATCCTATTCATGTCACCTTGTATTGTTCGAATGATAATTACACTAAAATAATTGAACATTAAAAGTCTTTAATCCGCTAGTGTAATCGATTATTTGCCATATGTAATCGATTAAAATAACTAAATAATCGATTAAATTGTTCCTCAGCAATCTGGAAAATGATTACGAACAGATTAATCGATTATTCTACAATGTAATCGATTAAAGCAGAAAATCAGAGTTTTCTAAAAAGCCTATGTACGATTACGATAAACGGTAATCGATTAAAGCAGAAGTGTATGGTTTTCCAAAATACACTATGTAATCGATTAACTCAATCATGTAATCGATTAAAGCGTTCTTCATGGCTTTTCCAGATAAGAACACGAGCATTTTAATCGATTAAAACACTGTCTAATCGATTAAAACAATAAGTCTTCATTTTCCAAAAACAAAGCCATGAGAATTTGTTTTCCTTTGAAATCATTTAGAAACTTCTAAGTTTTAATAGCACCTACTTATGCAAATTCAATGAGACATGCAAATGGCAATGCAAGGATCACAAAACAATGTACTTGAATCAAACTTAAACACATTGCACATGTCTTCATACTTGATTGGGCATGATAAAGCAAAAATAACTTTAAGCTAATCATCAAGCTTCTTCTTCATTCTTGCTTTTGATTCTTCTTGCAACTTTCCCTATATCCAACAATTGTCGTCACTACCACCATTCTAGTACCACCTTCGTCACCGCTACCACCAACATTGATACCAACACCACTAGCATCGCTACCACCGCCTCCACCACCACCAATACTACATTCGTCACCGCAACCACCACATCACCAATATTGTTGTCATTATCACTACTGTTGTCACTACCACCACTATCGTCATTGTTACCACTATCATCATCGACATCACCATTACCACCATGAATTTTCCCGCCACCACAATCAACTATGGTCATAGCCACTACCATCTCTACTATCACCATCACCACCGTGATCACCAATGGTATTTCTATCATTGCTGTTGTTGCCGATAATAACACCACCATCATCGTTATCATCAATACACACAAAAAAAAACACTCTTAAACTAATTTTAATACGATAGAAAATTTTTAAAATAAATTTATTTGAAACTAATCATATTTTAAAAACTAGTTTTTTTTTTTAAAAAACTAAAAAAATATTATTATTTTTAAAATTTTGAAACTCAAAACTAAAAACTACACTAAACAGGGCCTAAGATTCCAAGAAACTAATTTTTTCCTACCAAACATCCCCTTAATTAAATACATGAGAAATAAATAATTAAGAAGGAAATATCTAAAGTATTCATAAAAACATTATTTCATTTTAACTTTGACCATTTAAAAAAAATTAAGAACAATAGAAATAAAATTTTATTTATTTTAATTTTGAATATGATATTTTTATTTTTAAAAATAATTTATATATATAGTTAATGGGTGCACGAATTTAAACACTTATAATTATAAATATTACTTTATTTTGAATTTACTTATTTTGAAAATTGGAAACAATTAATAGTTAAAACAAA
>PYAF01005725.1:169028-182631 GCA_007407185.1 Glycine tomentella
AAATAATAAAACTCATAAATGTAATAAATAATTTCATAATCACTAATAAATGAGTGCACAAATTAAAATATTCAATATTAAAATAATTAAAATCTATTATCTTTCACCTAATAATTAGAAAAATCAAAATAACATATTGTATAAAATGTACATAAAAATTCCACTACGTATTAAATGCTGTAGTAATTAATAGTACAATATATTAAATAAATGGAAAATAAAATTAAAAATAATTATCTAAACGGTCTCTAATTTGAATCATAAAAATTACACAAAAACTTTCTTTTTTATTATATAAAGGCTTAATAAAATTAAGGACAAATAGTTATTTTTGTCCTTAAATGTGTAGAGTGTTGACAAATTTGTCCTCAAAAGATGAAAGTTTAATTTTTTGTCTTCGAAAGTGAAGAAAGTGCGACAAATTCATTCATCTGTTACTTCCATCCGTTACCGTTAATGAAAGAGCCTAATAGCACATTCAATGACGAATTTGTCAGCACTTTACACATTCAAGGATGAAATTATCAGCATTTTATCTAAAATATAATTTAATCTTTATCTTCTCCCTTTTTTAATCGTTGCAAGCATAATATTACAATAAACACTTAAAAAAAAAGGAAAACAAACATAAGTTAGAATAAATATAATAATAAGCATAATATTGATTAATAAGCATAATATGTCTGTTGTTCTGAAATTTCTATTATGACAATATTAGGTAGTAACAAAATCAAGTTGGGTCTCATTTTTTTGTAAGGCTTAACTTAATAGTTTTTCATTTTAATTTGTTTGAGTCTCATATTTTGGATAAGGTATTGTCTCATATTTTTTCTTCGAAATTTCTAATGTGACAACACCTTATCTAAAATATGAGACTTAAACAAAAATGCACAACCATTAAGTTAATCTTTACAAAAAAAAATGAGACTCAATTTGATTTTGTCACTATCTAATGTTGTTATAATAGAAACTTCATAACAACAAACTGATTATGCTTATTAATCAATATTATGCTTATTATTATATTTGTTCTAACTTATGTTTGCTTTCCTAATTTTTTAATTGTTTATTATAATTTTATGCTTGCAATGATTAAAAAAGGGAGAAGATGAAAATTAAATTATATTTTGGGTAGAACACTAACAAATTTTTCCTTTAATATGTCACATAGACTTTTTCATTAATGGTAACAAATGAAAGTTAACAGATGAATTAATTTGTTGCACTTTTCACTTCTAGAGACAAAAAATTGAATTTTCATCTTTCAGAAATTAATTTATCAGTGTTCTACATATTCAAGGACAAAAATGACTATTTACCTTAAAATCAAAATAACAATACTAACACTTTCTCCGTTTCTAAGTATAAGATTTTTTTTTTCAATTTTAGTTGTCTTTTTTTATAAAACACTTTTTAAGTTGTCTTTTTCATTAATTATTTGTTGACTCAAATATTCTTTATTTCTTTACAATAAATACAATATATTTAAAAGATAAATTCATTATCTTTCTTATATAGATTGGATAAGAAGACTTACATATATATATATATATATATTAATA
Source organism: Glycine tomentella (assembly GCA_007407185.1). Taxonomy (NCBI): domain Eukaryota; kingdom Viridiplantae; phylum Streptophyta; class Magnoliopsida; order Fabales; family Fabaceae; genus Glycine; species Glycine tomentella. The sequence continues at coordinate 170,591 of PYAF01005725.1, forward strand.
AGGTGTGAAAACAATTAAGTGGAAAAAGAAAGATTATGAGTCTCAATAAATTTAAGGATTATTTTGATAAAATAATATAAATTGTTATTAAATTTAATATTACTAATTATATTAAGTAATTCTTTTAAAGGGTGTGGGTTAATTAAAAAAAAAACAAAAAAGAGTGGTGAAGTAACACTTAGTATCATTTAGCTTTACTTTTGAAAAATAAATACAAACATGAAGAAACCATTATATCACATCTTAAACATGATATGACCACATGACAATGTAGGGCCATTAGTTTCAAAGTTTTCAAAACACACATGACCTAATACTCTCATTATGTTCCTCATGTGATTAGCTCGTGCCCCATCATAACAAACGCATGTGTTCTCAAATGGATAAAATTGGAGCCCCTAAAACCTGTTTGAGGAAACAGTTTGTGAAAGTTAAGTCAATCCCAGAAATTAAAAGAGCAAAGTCCCTAATATTCCTCTCATCGGTATATTGTTATTCTCTTTTTGTCAAATTGACATGAAAAGAAGATGCGTGAATGGCGCCATTTGGAGGGTTACACCAAAATGGGCCTCGAATCGCGCTAAGCAAACGGCGCCGAATTGTGGATTCAAAAGGGATTATTAAGCATAATCACATTATCTAATTTCTTGCTTTTGTGTTTTTGTTTCAAATGTTACTGTGCTTTACTTGGTATTACCCAAACCCTATCTTCTTTCTTCCTATCCTTTTGGACCAAGACTTTGAATCTCCTCTTTCCACGATTTAAAGTTATTTAGTTCAATAAAAATTGTGGGATTTAGCTATTTATAAAAAAATGTGGGACATGCATAAAAATAAAAGCAACCCTTGAAAAATGGGATGAACCATCTCCCAGACCAATATGTAGGTAGTTTAAAAATTATGTTGTATTTTGTACCAAAGAAGCATTACACTTCATGCAATTGCTTGAACTCTTCATCACCAATCCTTAAAATACCTCTAATTTTGCTGATTTTGATAAAGCACCATTTAATTTTCATTCAGCAACTAATAAACAATTGATGAAATTTTCTGTTATATATTTTTTCCCTATTTTTTTTAACGCTTTCACTCTACATGTTTAAAATAAATAAAAGCAACCCTTGAAATCTCCGCAAAAAATTGTAAAGTAAACCTTCTAGTCAATTAGATGCAAAGCATTATACATACTTCAATCAGAGAATAAATAAATAAATAAATAAAGACAATACTTTAAGTTAAAAACGGTTGACATACAGACAATACAACAAATTGATAAAAGGAAATTGATGTATTTTTCAAAGATAGATGTGAGTTAAAAATTGGAAATTAAATTTGATTTCAATTTCAAAGACTTGAAATTAGAGAGTATTTTTTTTGATAAATAGTCATTTTCGTCCTTGGATGTGTAGAGCGTTAATAAATTTATCCTCGAAAGATAAAAATTCAAATTTTTGTCCCTGAAAGTAAAAACAAGTGTAACAAATTCATCCCTGTTCACTTCTGTCTGTTACCGTTAATTGAAAGAGCCTACTTGACACATTTAAGAACAAAGTTGTTAGCTCTCTATACATTTAAGGGCAAATTTGTCAATTCTCTACCCCAAATATAATTTAATCTTCATATTTTTCCTTTTTTAATCATTACAAACATAAAACTATAATAAACACTTAAAAATTAAGAAAACAAGCATAAATTAAAACAAACATAATAATAAGCATAATATTGATTAATAAGCATAATTTGTTTGTTGGTCTAAAATTTCTATTATAACAATATTAGCTAAAGACAAAATTAAGTTGGATCTCATTTTTTTTGCAAGAATTAACTTAATGACGGAGCATTTTTGTTTGAATATCGTGTTTTGGGTAAGATACTGTCACATTAGAAATTTTAAAGCAAAAATATGAGATAATATCTTACCCAAAATATGAGACTCAAACAAATTAAAATACACAACCATTAAATTAATCCTTACAAAAAAATGAGACTCAACTTGATTTTGTCATTACCTAATGTTGTTACAATAGAAATTTCAGAGCAACAAACAAATTATGCTTATTAATCAATATTATACTTATTATTATGTTTGTTTTATCTTATGTTTGCTTTCGTAATTTTTAACTGTTTATTATAATTTTATGCTTACAATGATTAAAAAGGGAAATGATTAAAAAGGGAGAATATGAAGATTAAATTATATTTTGGGTAGAGCTGACAAATTTGCTCTTCAATGTGTAGAACATTGACAAATTCATCCCTGAATGTATCACATATGCTCTTTCAATTAACGGTAACGGATGAAAGTTAACGAATGGATGAATTTGTCACACTTTTTTCACTTTCAGAAACAAAAATATGAATTTTCATCTTTCGAGGACGAATTTATCAGTGCATTACACATTCAGAGATGAAAATGTCTATTTATCTTTTTTTTTTAATATTGATATGAAGTAGTTTTCATAGTATTCTCCTCCCAACATGATTTATTTCATACTCAAGGTCTAACCATGATTCGAACCTGAATCACTTGATTAAGGGACACAAGTCGTTACCACTGATATTAACCATTGTTGAAAAAATTAAAACGTATTAATGCGCGTTTTTGGGAATAGAATAATTAATAATATCATGATGATGATGAAGGCTAATGTACAGAGTCTACCGGTCCAAGCACAAAAGAAACGTGTATTTTGTTCATTCACAAGACAAGTCAGAGTATTGATGCATGAATATTGTGAAAATGATGTCTACGTACTAATTAACAAAAATCAAAACTGTTATTAACAGTTGAATATGCTTGTAATTCGTATATTTCATGCATCTGGGCAAAGAGGGTCGTGCACGGAGATTGCATAAAGAAAGGCTTTTGAGTTTGCTTTCACCAGTGTTCTACGCTAACATTTCTACGCCTTGACAAAACCATAAAAATAGGTGATTGATGATAATAATGTTCTAAAGAAATGTTTTATTGAAAAGATACTTCATACGCGCGACACTATAATGATCTTCTAAATATTTTATACATCAATTAATTCTTCGATAGATGTGAAAATACATGTTGTAATGCAAGTTTGATATCTTGCGAGGTTAAGGTATATTTTATTAAGTAATACTCGATTAATTTCTTGTTGTAATCCTTTAGTTTAGAAATTAAGGAAAATCTTGGAGGATTTTATTCCTTTATCCCTTTTATTTATTCCTTATCCGTTAACACGAGAGATTATGGTGTGATATTTACGGATTTTAAAAAATTAACTATTTATTTGGTGGGTTCACAATTAAAGTCCTTCAAATATGTTGACCCAAACTCAACTTAGCATGAGTATTTCAAAATATTTGTACAAGAAATTAGCTTGGGAGTTGTAGCTTGGGAATGTATGTGATAAAGGGTGGATGTATCGTGTGATAGCGATTACCTATCCTAAGATCGTTATGTTGCTATTCTTAATTTGTAGGGTGAGAATATGTAATGAGATACACATGTAATGTTTTAAGGATCATGAGATTTAATCTATCGTTAGTGTTGGTACTGTTAGTCCTCTCTTAATGCATGAGACTACTATTTAAAGCTATTGGGTCACTAACTCACAATGTAATGCCAGATCAAGCCTATTAGGGCTCATCATGAAATATCAATGAACATTAATTTAAACTAATGATTATCTTGCATTAGAAAGGACCAAATTTATGTAAAAAATAATTAAATGACCGACTTGGTGCTCAAGGGTTGACTTTTTATTTTTTACGCTTATGATAACAGCATCACTTGGGTTTAAATCCATGATGATAGAGATAGACAATCTGCAATTCCAATTTAAGTTCTCATTGAACTTGGTGGTTTGTTTGATATGGAATGGTATAAGCTTGCTCTTGTCCAATAAGAAAAGCGGACCAATTGCTTCAATTGAATTTTATTCAATTATAACATGAAGTAAACGGTTTTTCTTCATTTGCAAATTCCTTGGATAATAACATTTGAACTATGCAACGTTTCAACAATAGAGCTCAAATGCAAAATCGCCCAGTTTAATGTAAATAAACTTCTTTGAACATCTGCAACTAAAGCTATTCCTTTGATCATATCTGATAGGATGCTATACACTATTGATCGCATTAGTAAATGTTCAATGATCTAATCATGATCGTGTACAAATCCTATATGAACTATATCACATCAAAAAACTATTATGAACTTCCAACTATTACGAAGTTCTGTATAAATACTGTCATCATCCTATCATTTAGATACACTCATGTAACACGGAAACAAATGTACAGGTACAGGGTATGGGGGATACAGACTTTGCAGATTTATAGAAGAATTCAATTCAGGATGATTTCTGTTACGGATAATAATTGTAATCACAAAATCACAAACAGGCCGATAGACAGCTTGTTTGGAGGGTATATTCCCGAAAGAATAGGCTGAAATAGATAATGACAGCCTGTTTAGATAATGATAATAACAGGTGGTCAGTTAGTTACTACTAGAGGCCTATAAATAAGGCCTGAGTTATCAGTAGCAGGGGATCGGAAAAATAGACTTGTGAATGAGAAGTGTCTCATTGTGAAGGGAAGGAAATAGTTCCCTTGTTTTGTGTAAACCTTGTAAACCAAGATCCTCCTTATCAATAAGAATATGTAGTATACTCTTTCTGTATTCTTTCCTCTTCTCTCTCTTAAAATCCCTACCTCTAAATACTGTCCTAAAGCAAGATCATAATAACAATTGGTCCGACCTGCCGGATCTTGACCCCCCAACCACAATGACTAATGGCAATGCTCATTTGGAGGCTGTGGAGAAGACTCTTGAAGCCTTTCGGAAGGAAACCAGTGAAGTCTTGGATACAATCTTGAAGACCCACCATGAGCCATTGAAGCATGTGGCCTCTCATGACAAAAAATTTGATGGGCTGGAGGATTTTTGCGCCACTGTAAAAAACTGGATGCTGTCTAGCAATCACGGCCAAGACTCCACGCATCACTCAACTCTGGGCCGTGAACCACTGCATTCCAGTGATGGTGGCCGAGAACCACCGCATTCCAGTGACGGTGAAGGCACCAGCATGGCGTTCGCGGAAGGCAAGAACTGGATGGACAACGTGGACTTACCCACCTTTGATGGAGTTGATCCTCTTGGATGGTTGGCACCGGCTGAGAAGTTCTTTGAACTTCAAGAAGTCCCTTAGCAAGAAAAGGTACAGATTGCCTTTATTGCCATGGAAGGAGAGGTGGTGCATTGGTTTCAGTTTTTGAGGAAAAAGAATGCGACTTTGGACTGGCCAAAACTGAAAAAGGCCATTATCCAACGTTTTGGTGATGGTTCTTGTGGAGGTGTGTATGAGCGTTGATCAACGCTAAGGCAGAATGGTCCAGTAGCTGTTTACATCAGAGAATTTGAATCTTTGGTGTCTCAAGTTGATGTGGCGGGAGAGGAGCAACTGATGGGATACTTCTTGGGTGGTCTTCAACCGGATATCAGGCGGAGGGTTCATACACTAGAACCTCAAGACATCCTTCGGGCAATGACTATGGCAAGGAATGTGGAAAAAGAATTACGTGGGTCAGCCCCATCTGGACCCAGTAACAGAACCAGTAATTTTGGAACCAGGAACTGGAATCCTGCGACTCAAAATAGAGCAACCTCTTTCATGGGTGGCCAAGGTGGAACCAGTAATAAATGGGGCTCTTCTAAACCCATTAACGATGGAGTTGGAGGGGGGCAGCAAGGTGCATCTTCTTCCAGTAGGTCAGTAAATAAAGGGAATGGATCTAATTCAAATATCTCAAGAAACAGAGGACTTCGTCAGCTACCCTATGATGAATTTGTGCGTAGACGTCAAGAAGGTTTGTGTTTTCAATGTGGCTTACCGTTTGGACCTGCCCACAAGTGTTCAGAGAAGAGCTTACGCCTCACCATCTTAGGAGAAGGTGAAGATCTGGCGGATGCAGGAGATCCACAGGATGAAGAAGAGTTTTCAGCACTTCAGATGGAACAAGAAACAATGCCAGAACTTCAGTGGCTAGATGTTTCTCTTTATTCTCTTGGAGGTTTTACACAACCAAAGACAATGAAGCTTCAAGGAGAACTTTTTGGAAGACCAATTCTGGTTCTTATTGACAGTGGGGCATCCCACAATTTTATAAGTCTGAATTTGGTGGGTCTATTGGGCATATCAGTTACTACAACACTAGCATGTGGGGTGGGACTAGGTGATGGGCAGCAACAAAAAACACATGGGTATTGTCCAGATCTTCCTATGTCTCTTCCAGGATACGATCTAGTGGGGGATTTTTATGTGTTTGAGTTAGGAGGAGTAGATATGATACTTGGAGTGGCTTGGCTAGAGACATTGGGTGCTGCTCGGATTAATTGGCGGACACTGTGCATGCAGTTTTGTCATCAGGGCAGAGGTATCTATTCAAGGTGATCCTACGTTGTCATGCTCTTTGGTTTCGGCAAAGGCAATGGGTAAAACAGTGGATATCGAGTCATCTTCCATTATTTTACTGCGGGCTATAGAGGCTGAAGAGCAACCGATGGAGACCTCAGAACCATTTCCCTTGACTGCTAATTGCTCATCTTCACTAAGCACAGTATTGGATCAGTTTGATGGAGTATTTTCCCTTCCAATGGGACTGCCACCTCCATATATTACTTAACAATAAATGATGTGGCAAAAATCATGATACAATTCAAAGCAGTCGAACATAATTAATTAACAACTTGTATATCAATGAGGAAAACTAAGCGTAAGAGCAAGTCCATTAATTTCTTGCTTGGTTCAGGCTCTCCTTGCCACTTCTTCCACGCATCAGCCTCATAAGTGAAAACTTCAGAACAGAGCTAGTTGGCTTTTTCAATAAGATTGTGAACACAATAAAAAATGGGAGGGCTTCCAGCAGGAAGATGTTGGACCATTCCTTACAACCCCAGAAGCCATACCCTCGAAAGGAGTAATGCCAGGAAATCCCTATATGCACATTACACAATAACATAAAACTGCATTCAAAACCATCAGTCAGAAATTTAGGATTGAGGTCTTTAGCAGAATCAAGTACCAATAAGGATCTTTGCATGTAATGGAAAACAAGTTGCTCATTCAATGAACTTCATCGTTCTTTTCAGAATCCTTCCCTGTAGTCATAAATGCCATGAACACTGAATGAGAGGCTCGAGCTACTTTTTCATTAGGGTGTTCCATATATCTAATTTAGTTAAAGGAAGAAAAGTATTATTAAAGTATGTAAATGCAATTAAGGATATGTATGATAGGACTACCACATGTGTGAAAGCTTGTAATGGAACATCAAGTTATTTTTCTATCACGGTAGGTATACACCCAGGTTTGACTCTTAGCTCTTATCTCTTTGTTTTAGTGATGAATGAACTAACAAAAGATATTCAAAAGGAAGTTCTATGGTGTATGCTTTTTGCAGATGATATTGTGCTTACTGATGAGACCAAAGACGGTGTTAATAAGAAACTTGAATTGTGGAGAAGTACTTTGGAGTCTAAAGGATTCACGTTAAGCTAGAGCAAGACTGAGTATATGAAGTGTAAGTTTTTGATAGTAAGAGATGGTAATCAAAACCCTGTGCATCTACTTGGTCAAGAGGTACCCAAGAAAGATGTTTTTCAATACCTGAGATCAATTTGCAAAAAGGTGGAGAGATTGACTCGGATGTGAATCATAGAATCAGAGCATGGTGGATGAAATGGCGGAGTGCATTTGGATTTTGTGTGACTACAAAATTCCTCTTGAGCTAAAAGGAAAATTCCATAGAACAACTTTAAGACCTGCAATGTTTTATGGAGCTAAATATTGGCCGGCACATAGAAAACATAAGCATAAAATAGGGGTAGCAGAAATGAGGATTTTAAGGTGGATGTGTGGTTATACGAAGATGGATAAAATAAGAAATGAAGATATTCGATGAAAGATAGCAGTAGTACCAGTAAGTGAAAATATGAGAAAACATAGATTGAGGTGGTTTGGGCAAGTAATAAGACGACCCTTGGATGCTCTCGTAAGAACAAAAGTTTGTTACTAAGAACTCGACACAAAGAGAGGTAGAGGTAGACCGAAACTTACCTGGGGAAAGGTAGTTAAACAAGACTTAATCAAGTGAGATATAGATTGACAGACGGTGTGTCTTAGGATGGAATGGAGTATAAACTTGGTGGAGGGTTAGACCCGTTGTTATCTCTATGTTCTAGATGATCCATTTTTAGTCATTTTCCTGTTCATCTGCCCCCTCCTTCTTTCCCCCTTCTTTTCTTTTATCTTATTTCCTTTTTCCCTTCCTTTTTTTTAACCTCCTCGTATCTATCATTGGGTTCATCTACCACCGATCCCAATTAGCTTGGGTAAAAGGTGCTGTTGATGTTGATGTTGATAATGTGGCCAAGAACCAGAAAATATTATTGAATACATGTTTGGATTAGTTTATCTAGTGTTCAAAATAGATCAAAAATAAAATATTTGGAGCAAATTCCAAGCAAAACCAAACATTACTTATTTGATATAGGATACAAGAACATAGTTGGAGCTACCATGTTTTCGAACACAAGGCTGGGCAAACATTCAATGAAAGTTGGAATCACTCGTAGGTAAAACAAAATGTGAGCCGTTTGCACTTCATCCTTGGACCATAAGTAATTGGTTTTCTGGTCTAGAAGACATCCACAATCTCAAAAAATACAAAAAAAATAATAATAAAAAAACAAGTGAGAAAATGACATTGAAATGCAACCACATAAATCAAACCTTGGTTGTTTGTCATGTCAGCTTATAAGGCTGGAGTTCACAAAAGTACAAGCATTCTCATTCTTAATACCCACAACCACCTTGCGAATGGTCTCTGTATACTCTGGCAAGCGAACATGGCAAAAATACTCCGCGCAAAAAAATGAAATTAGTATCTTCAACGAGACGCCAATCTGTAGTTCTAGAGCAAAATTAGAGTTCACAACCAACTCAAATACCACAACCATAAGGAAATTAAATTCCGCAATTTTTTCCAAACCCTCAAGCAACTCATCCTTCTTGCCCTTAAGCATCGCAACAACTCACCTATGTCCAAAGTAGATGTCCCGACAATATTCCCACATAAGAGTCTCCACCACATTCTTACTTTCCTCATCAGCCAAAACATATTGACTGCACAACACCCCCGTCACACCTCCCGTTTCCATGAACAGGATACCATCTAGATGTTCCCTGATCTCCCTAAGCTCCACTCTACTCGAATCACGCGACTTATCAAACATTGATTGATACAAACGCGGCAACAGAATTATCTCAGTCAACAACGCCAAACCAAGACAAACAAACAAAGACGAATGCCCTGAAAATGAGACAATTCGAGGCAACCCTATCAACACATACTGAAGCAATATCCTATCTTCTTCAACACCATTGCTTTCATTATCGTTATAACCAAACTTCAACCTCCTAGAAACCAAATCACTAAGTAAACCTTCAATCCTACCAACCACACAATCCTTTACCCTTATTCCAGACACGAGCTCTGCTCCCTCACCGTGTCTCTCCAAAGCCCGCAATACTCCAACCCCCGGCCATGAAAACCGCAAACAAAGCATAACTATTCTCCTTAAAACTTCTGAAATCTTCTTGGACCAAAACACTCGTCTTATCCAAATACCCAAAACCAATCAAATTGGACATAACCCAATCAAACAGATAAAGAACCATGAGCCCATGAGCAACAGACCCGTCTCCTTCCCCCCAAATTCGAAACAACAAATCCAACATCTCCACACAATAAATAGTGACAAAAGACAACAGAGCATATCCAATTCCAGCAAGAACATGCAACATTTCACGGAGCAATTTACCCTTCTTTTTCTCCGCCGCCCACAGCACTTTCAGCATCATGTCCAGACTGCGCGTCTTGGTTTCTTCATAAACGGAAGGCGGGACTGCTACGAAAAACACCATCTGATTTCAAAGTAGCACGATCTAATTCAAAAATTTCACCCAATTGAGCACGTCTAGCATATTTTTTCACAGTAGTGGGATCGCTATAACTGATTCCATTAAGCTCGAAGAAAAATGCACCCAAGAGTAGAACACCTTGGGGAAAAAGGCATCACGTTCTTGGAAGTGAGAATCAGATATTTTTTGAGAGAAAAACTCGGCTGTGGAATGGATGAATGTGGAAATAAGGTTTGCGGCTTTTCGAAGCCATGTGTAGCGGAGTGTGAAGAGGAGAGGGAAGGAGTGGCATGAGGTGGGAGATTGGAGAAGGGCTAGGAGGAGCTTGGCTTGGGGTTCTGCCATGTGGAGGGAGGATGGGAATTGACTAGGGTTTGAAGGTGTTGCTGCAGTAGGTGGTGTTGGTGTTGGTGTTGGGATTGAAAAGAGTCTCGGAGTGCGATCCATGCTTGAACGATGGCATGCACGGTGGGTTTGGTGGTGGCGATGACGGTGATGCTGCACCTAATGCTTAGCCATTGTTCGAGGAACGGTATCTCGATTTGCCTTGAGAATGACATGGTTGTTGTTGTTGTTATTGGTATCTAACACTGTGAAGCATGTGTGTACTAATTATAATACATTTAATTTGATTTGATTTCAGTTGCTTCCAATAATTTTGAAGTGAAACTCTGCGAATCAAAAAATGAAAATGGCGCATACATGTGGCGGTTGCTGCCTTTACCGCAAGTCGGACAGAAAAAGTGAAAGAGACAAAACAGAAGAATGACCAAGTTCAATGGAATTCTCCAGCAATTCCCTTCCAAGTCCGGACTTCAATTTTTTTTCTTTTTATGTAATAGATCACATGTATCTTGAAGATCACATTGGAGTGGAATTACTATGGAAATTCTATTTTTAAAATATTTAACATAATTATATATATAAGACTCGAATTATGATTTCTTCTGTACAGTCGAAAATAGTAAACTAACACGTGGCCATCATTGAAAGGTCATTATACACAGCTGGTAGTTGTTGTGCACAAAGCCTTTGGCTCAAGCAATAATTGCAAGATTATGGAGTCAATCTAAAAGAGATACCACTTCTTTGTGACAACACAAGTGCAATCAACATTTCTAAGAATCCTATTATGCACTCAAGGACCAAGCACATTGAGATTAGACATCATTTCATAAGGGATCATGTGCAGAAAGGTAATATTAAGGTAGAATTTATTGATACACATCATCAGCTTGCTGACATATTTACAAAACCTCTGCCTAAAGATAGATTTTACACTCTTAGGAACATGTTAGGAATTCTAGATGAAAGCAACATTAACTAGCATGTTTTATATGTGTTCTGTGTTGACAATTCAAGCCATGTAAATCACTAAATCATTAAGTACATTGAAAATTCGAAAAAGCTGCTAAAGTGCTCTGCATATGATGCTTTGACTGGAATAATCGATTAAGGCTCGGATGAATCGATTATATTCATTAAAAATCACCTTCAGTATAAAAGTTATGCGTATGTAATCGATTACGTTAATATTGTAATCGATTATTCTTCATTAAGTCTAAAATTGTGTCACGCGAAAATAATCGATTACTCATCAGATTAATCGATTACCAGACTTAAAATTCAAATTAGAATTAACCATGTAGCTGAAATAGTCGATTATCTATCCTTTGTAATCGATTACACTAAAAACATGCTTTGTATCTATCTATCTATCTATCTATCTATCTGTTATATTCGATTACCACTTGGGATAATCGATCCCCGGCAACGGCGCCAAAAACTTGTTGTGCGATTTATGCGAATGTATATACGGCAAGTGCACCGATCATTAACAAGTAATAAAAGTGAGTAAGTGAGTTATCGTCTCCACAGGTATTGGGGTGAAATTCACAGTAAAATTAATTCTATATGATTGGAAAATATAAACAGAAAATAAAGAGATAATTATTGATGTTGGATGATTGAATCAAAATAGAAAATAAGTGCAGTAAAAAGATAAAGAAGTTACCAATGGAAGAAACAATTGTGGTCAGGCGCAATCCCCTTTGTTCCTACCTCCTTCACTTGATTGGT
>PYAF01005725.1:183891-194834 GCA_007407185.1 Glycine tomentella
TTCATGGAAATGAAGGGTACTTACTACCCTGATCTTGTTAGAGTCTTCTACACCTGTGGAAGAGGCTCTATGGATGGCCAACATTTCAAATCAACTGTCAAAGGGGTTGACATGGTCATTACCCCTGAGTTATGGGAGTCTATTGCTGGGGTTGTCAATGATGGGGAAAGGAAGTTTGAGGAATCCCCAGGGGGTTACAGCAAAATAGGCACCTATAGAGAGTCTCTCAATGACCCAAACCAACCCATTAGGAATAGATTAAGTACTGGTCCTATGGCACCAGAAAACAGACTTCTCCATTACCTTATCACATATATTTTAACCCCAAGGGCAACCAACCATGCCCAAGCTGCAGATGAGGACCTACAATTGATGTATGGTCTCATAAACTCCATCCCTATGAATTGGGTTCTCATTTTCCAGGAAATAATGATGAAGGCTAAGAGGCTTGTCAACTATCCATTTCCATATCTTGTCCTTGTATCTAGATTCATTGATCATTTTGGGATTGATGTCTCTAATGAAGTGGTGGACAACACCAACTCTTCCAACAGCCTCATTCAGGAGAAGCACTTGTCCAAGCTTGGACTTCACAAAACTCCTGATGGCTGGGTGATGGGTAGACAACCTCAACAAGTGCCTCAGCAATAGGAACCCTTTGTTGCTGACAGTGAAGAACTCTTGGCTGATTCTGCAAGTGAAGGAGACCCTTCTCAACAGCCTCTGCATTCTCAATTGAATCCCTCATGCTAGCCAAGATGGATGGGCTTCTGCAGATGTATCATGACTTCAAAGAAGAAGTTCAGGGCTCATTTAGGGAAATTAATGAAAGGCTAGATGATATTCTTAAGATGGATGAAGAATCTATAGAATTTTAAAGCTTTAGTTATTTATGTTTTATTGTATATGCTTTTATTTCAATTTTAATCCTTATCATGTACTTCCCATTATCATATTAATGCAATATTATGCTTCTGCTTACTCTTAATCCACTGTGTCTTGCATTTTTGCCTTTAAAAAGGCAAATAGGGGGAGAAAAAATTAAATTTAAGGATGCTCTCCAGTATACTCTGTTTGCCCCTGTTTTTTAAGCATTTTTTGAACTGAAAATTCAACTGCATAATCTGGAAAAATTAGGGGGAGTTAAGGGCTTAAATTGGTTGCAATAAACAAATAAATGCTGAGAATGAATGCTAAGCTAAAAAGAGTTGTCTTTAACACTTGTTCTTGCAAAGGAAATTGAATTTTTCAGGTGTTAAGAAAACTCAGAAAAATGGTATAAAGGTCCTTCAATTAATCACAAGACCCAATGCTGTTCAATTTCAAATTTGGCATATTTAAAGCCAAAAAGGGGGAGATTGTTGATTTGAGGGGGAGTTACTTGAAGCATAAAGAGGATTGAAGACTTGGAAATGTTTTGGGCTTTCAACATGGTTTGAAGATTTGAAGAAAAGCTTGTGATTAAATATGAAAGGAAGGAAGTTTCTGATGATCCAAGTCATTGCATTCATACCATTCATAAGCATTTAGGTTTAAATAACAAAGGCATTAAGTAATTGTTTTGAATCATGATATAAGCTAAGTGTTTTTGGAAAAATAGCATTGCACTGATTTAATCGATTAAAACAAGCAAAGAATCAATTATTTTGTTCTTGAAACTTTCTGGAAAATTATCAAGAACAGTTTAATCGATTACACTATCGAATTAATCGATTATTTTAACTTAGAATGGAAATGATTTGCCTTTACGACCTTTTTAATCGATTACTACTAAGCCGTAATCGATTACATTACTCATGCAGAAAATAGCACCACACTGGTATAATTAATTACCATTTATTGTAATCGATTACTTAGTTCATAACATGTTTTGCATGATGCCTGTCTTAATCGATTACCATTCATTGTAATCGATTACATAGTACAAACATGTTTTACAGAATGACTGGTATAATCGATTACCAATTATTGTAATCGATTACTTAGTACAAACTCATTTTACATATTGTCTAGAGTAATTGATTACACGTCGGGATAATCGATTAAATTGCTCGTTAATGCTGCCCAGAATGTTTATGAACACTTTAATCGATTACAGGAGCGTGTGTAATCGATTACATATGCAAAATAATCGATTACAGGAGCGCATTTAATCGATTACAGGCGGTTACAAATCTTTCTATAAATTGAATCCTTGCTCAGCTTATTTCATAACTTGAGTTTTTCGAATTCTGAGCATTCTAAAGGCATTCTAAGCTTTCACAAAGTGATTTTTCTGGGTTCTTAAGTTCTTGCTTCCATCAACAGCAATATGGGCCTTTATGATTAAGTGAAGCAAGATTTTCTTGTCAAAGTTTAAGGAAAGGCTTGTTCTGAATTTAGTGCTTGCATTCAACCTGGTATTTTCATTCTTATGCATATTATCTTTTGGATCATCAGGTGCTTTCTTTCCTTACTCTTTGTGTTTGTAACTTTCTGTTGAATCTTGTATTTGACTTTCCATTGTAAAGTGGGATTCTTGCTTGTATTTTAGAGATAGTGTTTCTCTAAGTGTTGCTGGGTAGTGTTCTCAGCTGGGTTTGGTCTCTAAGGATCTAATAGAGTGTTAGATCTCTGAACTTTATCTAGGGTTGATAAAGAGAGACTTGTAATAATCTTGTAAGAACTAAAATTTACAATAGTGGAACTCTACTCTAGTGTTGAGTATAAGAAAACTGGATGTAGCTTCATAGTGTTTAAAGTGAACCAGTATAATTGTTGTGTGTTCTTTATTTTTCTGCATATTTGATTATCTTCTTTGTGAATTCTGATTTACATCTTGGCTCTTGAGGCATTACATCTTTTGGGTTCATCTTTGGATAAAAGTTCTTGGTTTCTAATGTGATAAAGATCCACAAAGGGAAAAACTCTGATTTTGATCAATAAATTTTTAAATTTACCAAGCCTAATCAATTCACCCCCCTCTTGGTTAAGTGTGAAGTGTTCCTATATTTTACACATTTTGCCAAGATTGGTGTGCCCTCATGTTTACTTTGAGGACATTTAACTCCTTGCAAGATACCCACAACCTTACCAAGTAAAGATCTCCACCAATGACTTTCAAAATAGTGGCTGCTCTCCAAGAACCGACAATGTAAACCTCTACATGATCATTTGCTGCCGAACTCTCAATACCTTTAATAAGAGGGGGGCATGGTCTAATGACCTTCCTTGAAACTCTCTCTATGCTAGCCTCGCTTGTTGTGCTACAACAGTCATACAGGACACTGTAGGTGTGTCCATCACCAGAAATTATACGAGCACAACGCCATTCCACACTAAGTCCATCAGTATTGCCATGGATCTTAACTTTATTTCCCTTCATGGTGATTACACTACTTCAATTCAAACATGAACCCATGACATTCAATAAATAAATGTTATTAAAACAGAAGAAAATCTGCTGATATTAGATACCCTAAAGGATTATAGATTATTTTCTTATTCCACTTTAAAAAAATATTGAACAACATTTGTCAAACATACAAAATAAAAAATAAAAGTGGAAGAGAGATTTCAATTGAAGAAACATAAAAGGAAATGAGAAGTAAACTTCATGTTCTTAAAATAAAATTATAGAAACTCATGATTATTTACCTGCTGCTTCCCCAACACAACTGTAGAGAAAGTGAAGTTTACAGTATTCGCACTTCCATCTTGCGCTTCCCTGACTTCCAAAACCCTAATCCCAAACTCACTTAGTTTCATTGAAATGACGTTGTGGTGGCTAAGAGGTCAATGTTTGGTGGCGGAGGACAAGACATGTAGGGATCTAAAACATGACGGACTTTCAACGTTGCCGTCGTGTCGTGCTCATGACTGTCATCTTCATGCTTGTGACCAGATCTACGACTTTCCTGTCTAGATCTGTGGCTTCTTCAGCGTTGGTGGAGTTGGCTTGGGGTGAGGTTGGGTGTTGGTTTGGTAAGTCGTTAGCAGTGCTAGTTTTGTTGTGGTTATGGTGGGAATGAGAAGGTGAGCCGTCACTGTGAGAGAGAACTGAGTGTGAGAGACCACAAAAGCGCAAGAGAGGTCGTGGTAATTAAAAAAGAGGGCACTTTTCAAAGACGGTTTTTATAAAAACTGTCTTTTTAAACTTGCTTTTAAAAATGTTTTTTTTAAAAGTCGTCGTCGTTTTAAGTAAAATGTTGACAATATTTACAAAATTGTCACCGTTATCCAAACGATGACGACTTTTCGACAACCATCTTTGTATATGCGTCCTAAAAAAACACCTTTTGTAGTAGTGAATAGAACTGAAAAATGTATTTACTAAATCTGAGCCCTCAAGAATTCATGTTTTATGATTATTAGTTTTTAATTTAATGGGTGTATAAGTCACTTATTATAACATAATATAAAAGCATAGTATGCCCAGTGTTATAGGGTACAAATGGGAACTCGTATATATATATATATATATATATATATATATATATATATATATATTACGTTAAAGGAGTATTAAAAATTTAAAATAATCACCAATCGATCTGTATAAATCCATATTCTATCGAACAGTACTAATAAATTTAATAGATTGGATTAATTTACTTTATGTTACGAAAAATGTCATTCATACTCCAATTATTAAGTGAAATTTGTGTGAATTGAGTAAACAATATGAATTTAATAAGTCTTATTTTTTCTTTGGAAAATCTTAGTACATTTCAACGAGTTAAATGAATCTTACATTCTTACTCCTTATTTAAATTGTGCGTTGGTGATGTTTCTCGTTAAGTGTATTGATATATCACATGTGAATAAGGATATCATAAGCAACTAATTTACTGCTGCCTGAATATGCCAAAACCAAGGACAAATGACAAAAATTAACGAGATCACTATCCGTTCATGGTTCACTCTTGGCCACAAATTCAACATATCCTAATCCTTAAACGAAATCCAACTAGCTAGAAAATAAAATCTCCACGTTCGACCCTCGATACATTGGTCGCATAACGCAGTTTTGGTTTGAAGAAAAATGAATCCAAAGGATTCAAAGTTGATTTGCACTTTCATACTGCTCAATTTTCTTTTCTTCAGTTGTTTTGCAGCTGATAATCTCCCATGCCCTCCAAAATCTACTATCCCACCTTCCTCTTCACCGCAGAAATGCCCCAAAGACACGCTCAAGTTTGGTGTATGTGGAAGTTGGTTAGGCTTGGTTAAAGAAGTAATTGGGACAAAACCAAGTGAAGAGTGCTGCATCCTTTTGAAAGGTCTCGTTGATCTTGAAGCAGCACTGTGTTTGTGCACAGCTATTAAAGCCAATGTGTTGGGATCAGTCAAGGTCAAAGTGCCTGTTGCTGTTAGTTTGCTTGTTAATGCTTGTGGGAAGAAGGTTCCATCTGGATTTGTCTGCGCTTAGAATTTAGAGATACTGTCTCTGTCCTTTCGGTATCTGTTATAGTTGCTTTCAGTTAAATAATTTAAATGCATATTGGACTTTAATTTGTTTAGGGATACTGTAGTTGACAAAGCTGTATCTTCCGAACATGTTGAACTGTAAATTTGATCAATGTATAATTCGATTCTTTACATTCCCTCAAAATAATGTTGACATATTAAGAAAAGCATCTAATCATGTGGTTCTTATGTTTCACTCCAATTTTACAGGGGCAAATGATGTGCAAACATAGTTAACACGTGTAGTGTCTAACCAAACTAAAGAAGTAAACAAAAAAACAAGTTGGGAAGCTCAAAATTACCAAATGATATAACAAGAGAAGTAATTACCAAGTGAACTATATCAAGGGAGTAGTCAGGAAAAATTGTAAGGTGTCCTTCAAGTTTTATAAGTCAGAAAAAGTTCATACTGAGATTCAAAAAGTTTATATCACTTTTGGAAACAATTTAAATTTGTAATGTCAAATCTTTAGGATATTGTTTAGATTTTAAGATATTATTTGTAAATCAGGAATTTGTTATTCTTTCAAGATTAAGATGTTCGGTCTATAAGTATAGACTTTTGAGTTGAGAAGAATCTGATGGAGGTCCATTGTAAGCTAAAGACCTAGAAGGAAAGCTTGAAGAACTTCCTTTGGTGAGCCTTAAAGGACCTATGACAAGAGCTATAATTCAAGTCCTTCAAGACCACATCCAAGCTAACTTGTATCTCTTGGAAAAGCATGAAGAAGCACACCAACTCAGTGGAAACACAAAAAAAGTGCTATATGTTTTAATTGATTACCAAATTCCTGTAACAGATTAAAAGCATCTTTTCTGATACCTTTAATCAATTACCAGATGCCTGTAATCGATTAAATCAGCATCAGGCAATTAAAAAAACAAGGCTTGTCTGTTTTAATCGATTACGAGAAAGCTGTAATCGATTACATAAGCCTAAAAACGTAAAAAAAAAAAAATTGTTTTAATCGATTACAAGTGAGGATTAATCGATTAAATCAGTTTTAAAACTGCACTGCACATGTTGAGTAGCCAAGAGTCACTTTAGGGAAAGCTTACACTTCAAGCTTCATTTGAGCTTCATTTCAATTTGCATTTTTCTTAAATTTAGTGACATTTAGCTTGTAATTTCGTGGCCTATATAAGGTGCCAAAACTAAATGTAACTAACTCTGGTACATTAATACAATTCTGAAAATTGTGAGAGTTTCTCTCTTGTTCTTGTGTAAGAACTTCTTGAGTCTTATCAATGGATTCTCAATGCTATTGTGGTGATTCTTCCTAGGCTTATTGGAAAACTTTTCCATGGTGCCATCCATCTTCATCCCTAACCTTTTTTCCAACTTCCATTGCTGAATTAAAAAGCCTTAAACAGCCCAAAATTCTGTGAAAGTGTAGAATTTAGAGTTCTTGAAGCTTTCTTGAAGATTGAGTTTCATTGCAAGGTAGATTTGGAGAAACCTAATGTCTAATGGTTGTAGACATTACACAATGTGGTATCTAGAGTCTAATCCTTGTGGAATTCTTCTGCAAGTTCAGTTTTAGAACTTCTTCAAAGGTAAAATTCTGCATCAAATCCAAAAACGAAAATTCATTTCAATTCCTTGTTTCTTGTTGTTTTCCTTTGATTCTTGGTAGTGTGTGGGCTTATTGTGTGTTCAGCCACAAAACCTTAGTGTTTCCATCAAGTTCTATGTGATTTCATGTTCTTATGTTCTTTATGTGTTCTCGATATTTTTCTAATTTTCTAGTCTTTATTCTTGTCAACTTTTGTTTATAGTGTTTTTTGTATTGTATGACCACTTGTTTTGATTTTACTCTCATGCCTAAACTGAATTGAGTTGTTAGAAGCAAATTTTACAATTGTTATACATCATATTTTAGTGATTCATTGAATTTCTTTAGGAATTTTCGAACTTGTGCAAAAGAAAAAAGAAAAATACATCAAGTAGTATCAAATTGATACAGCCAAAGACATTATTTATTAGTGGCTGGAAAAAGTGAAAGAAAAATAGAATTTAGAAGCAAATCAAAGCACAAAAGCTACAAGTTCAAATTCCTTTGAACCACAAAATTACATGATGGGTAATGGCTGCCCATATTGGTGCTGCTGAGCAAGGAGAGATGGCTGCTGATTCTAAGGATGAGGGACAACAACAACAACCACAGCCTGCACCTCAAGCCTTCTTTGATTTTGAATCACAAATGATTCAAAAGATGGACACAATGTTGAAGCTTCAAGAGGACTTCAAGGCTGAAACTCATGGAGCCTTAGAAGATATTAGGGAAAGGCTGGATGTTATTGAGGCAAATATGAATGATCAAGCCTCCGCAGAATACTAGGATAAATTAGATTTAGATTTTGTCTGATCTGCCTTCTCTGTGTAATGGAATTCATTTTTTTGATTAGATTTAGATTTTGTCTGATCTGCTTTCTATTTGGAATGAACTATGTAATGTTCTGTTTTCTCTTATGTTCAGTGCTTAAATTCCATTACGTAATTGCCCCATATGCTATCCTATTAATAAAGTCATGCAATTCAAGTTTAAAATCCGTTGTGCTTACATTATTTTTGACTTTTAACAAGCCAAATAGGGGGAGAATTGATTAAGGGGGAGTAGTATCAAACACCTCTGTTTGCCTCTGTTTTTTATTCGGTTTTTGGCAAAAATTTTGAATTGAATGGATGCTAAGATTGAGGGGGAGTAATTGTGTTAAATGGAAACTAATTAATTATATAGTGCTTATTTGAATTACTCATTAACAATGTGTACATTAACACTTGGTTCTTGGCAAGATATTGATTATTTCAAGTTTATAAAAGCATATTCAAACAAGGAATTTGACATTCGATCTCCAAGTAATAGTGCTTAATCAAATTGAGGATTTGGCATGTTTAAAGCGAAAAAGGGGGAGATTGTTGATTCAAGTGAAGCCAAGCATCAATGAACAAGAATCAAAGGCTCAAAAGTTTTGTGCTTTCAACATGCTCAAAGGCAAAGTTCCATGGAAAGTATTGAAGACCAATTTGATTAATTGTAAAAGGAAGTATATGATCTGATAATCCAATTGTGCACATCATGCATTAATCATTCATTTAGGATCATTAGATTAAAAGGTTTAATCAAAGGCAGTATATAACTAAGGCATTTAAAAAGTAAAGTTTTTGGAAAAACAAAGTTTTACTGAAGAAATCGATTACACATATACTGGAATCGATTATTTTGTTCATCGTGCCTTTAGAAAACAAATCATGATCATTGTAATCGATTACATATCGATTTAATCGATTACTAAGGCTTTTTATGAAAAATGGAACTCTCTGTCTTAATTGATTACATAGAGTTGGTAATCGATTACAAGCCTATGCATATAGACTTAGAAAAAACATAGCTCATTGTCTTAATCGATTACATATCGTATTAATCGATTACTAAGCTCATTTAGGAAAATATGACTGACTGGTTTAATCGATTATTTCATGGAATAATCGATTATATTGTTCATAGCTCAAACCCAGAAATTATTAGGAGTATTTTAATCGATTACAGTCTTGATTTAATCGATTACAAATGGTAAATAATCGATTACAGGAGCGCGTTTAATCGATTATTTTCAGTTAAAAATCTGTTATAAATAGAACTCACTTCTCTGAAGTTTGTAACTTTTGATTTTTCGAATTCTGAGCTTTCACAAACATTCTGAGCTTTCATTAGTGAGTTTCTCTGAGTTCTAAACATACTTAGCTTCACAAAATCTCATATGGGTTTTTGATTCAAGAAGGTGAAGCTTCATTCATTCAAAGCATAAGGAAAAGGTTGCATATGTGTTGATAATCTGTCATCAAACCTGTGATTCGTTCATGTGCATTCATTCTTGGATTATTAGGTGATAGTTTTCCTTATTCTTTGATGGTGTAAACTGTTCTTTGGATATTTGTAAGGATTAGTCTATTGTAATTGAGTTTCTTGCAAGTGTGAGATAGTGTTTCTCTAAAAGATAGCTGAGTAGTGTTCTCAGTGTGGGTTTTGGTCTCTAAGGATCTAATAGGGTTTTGGATCTTTGAACTTCATCTAGGGTTGATGAAGAGAGGCTTGTAAATTTGCCTGTAAGAATATTTTTACAATAGTGGAACTCTACTCTAGTGTTGAGTAGAAGAACTGGATGTAGCCTCATAGGGTTTGAGGTGAACCAGTATAAAAATATGGACTAATCTTTCTTCTCATCTGTTAATCTCTTAATTGCTTTGTTTGTGAATCAATTTCATTGCACAGAAAATTATACTCTGTTTTCTATTCTTGTAAAAGAAATTTGATTGAATATTGATTCTTGGTTTTGAAATAATTTTTGAAAGTGATAAAGATTCTGTGGTAACTCTGATTTTAAAATTTTAATTGGCCAAGGTTCAACCAATTCACCCCCCCTCTTGGTTGTGTTGAAGTATTCTTATAGTTTTTCATGCTAAGTTATCTAAATGTGAGTTTTGGCTTTCAGAGGTGAAATTCCTGGACCGTGTGATTTCTGCAGCTGGGGTAGCAGTTGATCCCAGTAAGATAGAGGCTGTGATGTCTTGGGAGAGGCCTAAGAACGTTTTAGAGGTCTGTAGTTTCCTTGGTCTAGCAGGTTACTATCGGAGGTTCATTCAGGGGTTCTCACAGATGGTGTTACCTTTGACCCGCCTTACTAGGAAAGGTAACCCATTTGTTTGGACTCATGAATGTGAAGAGTGTTTCCTGAGACTTAAGGAAAAGTTGACCACAGCTCCAGTCTTGACTCTTCCTGATCCTGAGGGTTGTTTTGAGGTTTATTGTGATGCTTCCAAGGAGGGACTTGGATGTGTATTGTAACACCCCGTAGGCCTCCGGTGCGTTATCGTTATGATATCAGTTAGCGCTTAAAACGTTCATTTAAAACTTAGCGGAAGCACAGGATCGATTTTCCTGATTCATTATGTATGGAAACCCAGCATATCATAAACACACACACATACAAAACCATATCATACCCCTGCTGATCCAGTTTATCTCATACAATACATATATAGACAGATTGCTTATTCAGATAGGTAGATAACTGAAAAACATCCAATATAAGCTCAGGAGAATCATATAATATACATCAATAGTTCTATTCATCAAAATATACATCAGGTCTTCACCATGTCATGGTGATCCAAAATAACACTAGCCCTCACAGGGGGTATACAGAACTATACACGTCATAGGGTACATACACCCCATCCCTATCAAGGGAACAAAACAAAAACAAAGTCAAAAAGAGCTCGCAGCTCTCCTTTCTGCTTCCCATTCAGCAGCATGTCATCTCTAGGGCCTCCTGCCCTGCATCTGTTCTTCTCTCCCAGAAGAATCACCTGAAATCATAAGCCCCACACGGGGTGAGATACACATCTCAGTAAGCTCAGGGTCCTTGGAGGACTTTCCTCCACCCTGGCCCACTTCCATAACACATACATTAGGCATACACACAAATGGCCC
>PYAF01005725.1:194934-213382 GCA_007407185.1 Glycine tomentella
AGGCATCAAGCACATAACATATCATCACATAATTCCCTTATCCTAGGGTTTAATCAGGCTCAGCCCACTCTGGGCTACATAGAGACCCCTACCAGGTCCCTCAGGCTGAATGCCAAACGTCTGAGTCATTCCAGACTCCAAAACAGAACACATATATCCATAGCATTATCTCATCAGCCTCAACATTCTCAATTCCACTAGAATGATCTAAACCTCAGTCAAGGCACCATTCCTCTAGCCTCACAAGCTCATAACAGACATAATCTAGGCTCTGGAATGGCCTCTGCATCACAATTGATTCATCCTACAGGCCGCACATACAAACCATAGAACCAAAATTCAAAGTTATCAAAAACAGAAACTGAAAGCTAATCCTTCATCTATTCATCGCTCTGAACACATCTCTCAACAGGACCCTAGGCTAATTCTAGCCCCAGCACAAACGGGTCACTATTCATGAAACCCCTCAGATTCAAAATCAAACGGAGAAACTTGTGTTTCTTACCTCAATGGCGACTCTAAAGGCCTCAGGACAGCTTCCTCGAGCTTCTGTGTCCTTTATACGCCATGGGTCTTCGCCAATCTCAAGCTCTCTGAGCTTTTCCTCTGAGAAATCGCTTCTCACTCAGAAAGAGGTTTCAAGAGCGAAAAATCGAAGGATTCAAGCTTCCATAGGTTTCTCTCACACTCAAAGGTCGAAAGGAAGTGTTTAGACTCTCAAATAGGGTCCTAAAAAGCTCGGAAACTCCTCTAATGGAGGTCTGGATGAAGGAGGAAGAAGAAGGGAAGAAAAATGCCCAGCTTTTCGGGCTTCTGGGCCTTTTATAGGCCCAGACGTGACTCCCACGCTTCCCGCGTGGGCTGGCAGAAAAAAAAGCATTTCTGGGTTGCTTCCCACGCCCCAGGCGCGGCCTCCACGCCCCAAGCGTGGGACTCCAGAAGAAATTGATTTTCTGAGCTGTTTCCCACGCCCCTGGCGTGGACCCCCACGCCCCAAGCAAGGAACCTCAGAAAAGTCAAAAATAAAGCTTTAAACGCATGGTTATAACATGTACTAATGCAGGAGAAGAGAGTGGTTGCTTATGCATCCAGGCAACTGAAGCCACATGAGGAGAATTATCCTACACATGATTTAGAGCTTGCAGCTATTGTCTTTGCTCTAAAAGTGTGGAGGCATTATTTGTATGGTGCAAAGTTAGTGGTGTTCAGTGACCACAAGAGCCTCAAGTATCTGTTTGATCAGAAGGAGTTGAATATGAGACAGAGACGATGGATGGAGTTTCTCAAAGTTTATGACTTTGAGTTGAAATACCATCCCGACAAGGTGAATGTAGTAGTTGATGCCTTGAGCAGGAAGCATGTGAGTGTTGCCTGCATGATGATCTCAGACTATAAGTTAATTGAGAAATTTAGAGATATGCATCTTACTGTGACAGAGGGTGCTAGTGGTCTTGAGTTGAGAGAGACCAAGATTGATAACGAGTTGATTCAGAGGATCCGGGAGGCCCAGAAACAGGATGGTGATGTAAGGGCCATGATTGGTCAACAAGATGTTTCTTGGGAGACTCATGACTTGGTGTTATACCAAGGCCGGATCATGGTGCCTAAGGGCGAGTTAGTTGATGCAATTCTGGCTGAGGCTCATAAGGGCCAATTCAGCATTCATCCAGGTGCCACTAAGATGTATCAGGACCTTAAGGGGGAGTTCTGGTGGCCAGGGATGAAGAAAGACATAGCTATGTATGTGACTAAATGTCTGGTATGTCAGAAGGTGAAGATTGAGCATCAGAGACCGTCAGGCCTACTGCAACCGTTGCAGATTCCAGAGTGGAAATGGGATAGCATTTTCATGGATTTTGTAGTTTGACTATCGACGACTCAGACTGGATGTGACTCCATCTGGGTAATTGTTGATAGGCTGACCAAGTCTGCTCATTACTTACCTGTTCGGGCTTACTATACTGCAGAGAGGTTGGCTCAGCTATATATCAGAAAGATTGTTAGACTACATGGTGTCCCAGAGATTATTATCAACGACAAAGATCTGAAGTTCACTTCTAGATTTTTGAGTGCGCTTCAGAAAGCTTTTGAGACTCAATTGAGGCTCAATACAGCTTACCATCCTTAAACGGATGGTCAGACCGAGAGGACCATCCAGACTGTAGAGGATATGCTGAGACCTTGTGCCTTGGAGCAGGGTACTAGCTGGGATAGATACCTACCTCTGGTGGAGTTCTCGTATAATAATAGTTATCATGCTAGTTTGGGCATGGCACCTTATGAGGCATTCTATGACCGGAGGTGCAGGACTCCTGTGTGTTGGACTGAGGTGGGTGAGAGACAGCTTCTTGGACCTGAAATGGTTCAGAAGACTTCAGAGCAGATCCGGTTGATTAGAGACAAGTTGTTGAAGGCTCAGAGTCGACAGAAAAGTTATTATGATCATAAACACAAGCAGCTGCAGTTTGAGGAGGGCGACCATGTGTTTTTTAGGCTGTCTCCTGTCACAGGTATAGGACGGGCTTTGGGTGTGAGGAAGCTCAGTCCTAGGTTCATTGGTCCCTATCAAATCCTTCAGAGAGTAGGACCAGTGGCCTATAGGCTAGCTCTACCTCCCCAGTTGTCAGGGCTATATGATGTTTTCCACGTGTCCTAGTTGAGGAAATACGTGTCAGATCCTTCGCACGTGGTGGAGCCTGACACCGTTCAGATTAGAGAGAATCTGACCTGTCCTACACGGCCTTTACGGATTCTGGATAGGATGGAGAAGCAGATACGGAGTAAGACCATTCCTATAGTTAAGGTACAATGGGAAGGAAGGACACCTGAGGAGGCGACTTGGGAGCGAGAGTAGGAGCTGGTACAGCTATACCCCGAGTTGCTTAACAGGTATGTCTTTGAATTTTGCGGACAAAATTCTTAAAAAGGTGGGGAGAATATAATAACCTAAGTTTTTTTTATATAAAAGAAAGAAAATTTAAATTTATAAAATTCTGTCGATGGAGTCTGGCGCTAGTAGCGTCACAGGTCCTGGAAGTTGGCGCGGTTAGTGCCAGAAGGGCTCCAGAAAGTGTATTTTCTTTGGATTCTGGCGCGACCAGCACCAGAGCACGTCCTGGACCACTATATAAGGCTCATTTGTGCGTTTTTGAAGGGAAAAACCCTTCCATCTTCTTCCTCTGACCCCAAACCGCCATTGAAGCTTGGGAAAGCTTCATAACTCCTCCATACTTCATCTAAACACTTCCTAACTACCAAGGAAAATGATTAGAACCTCTTATGAGCTAGATTCCAGCTTAGATTCTTAGAGAAAACAAAGAAATCCCATTTTCTAGGGGACTTTGGAAAGCTGAGTTTTGGAAGAAAAATAAGGCGATTTAAGGACGCCAGAGTTGAGAGAAGTGACCCTTCAGTCTTCCTCGACTGTGTTGAGGTAAGAAACTTAAGATTCACCATTTAATTTGTGAAATTGGTAATGGGATGAATAGTAACCCATTTCTGATAGGGCTAGAACTAGGCTTGGGTTCTTTAGAAAAGTATGCTTATGAGGTTGTTCTGATGAATATGGAACTTTGAAACTTGATTTTTGAAGAAGTTTGGTTTTGACCTTGAGTTTGGTATGGGTAGGAAGAATGTTGAGTAAATGGAAGGTACTATGATAGATATGAGCCTAAGTGCCTTTACAAAAGTTGTTCAGAAGGCCATATGAACGGTGAAAACATGTTGTTATATTTGTTTTGGTCATGTTGGACAACTATTGATATATGATCTAATAGATCATTTAATTGAGCCTATGCAGAGTTTAAGGGGACTTTATGATCTTGGTTGGACCAGGATAGATCCTGTTGAGGGTCTGTAGATCGCCTATAAGGTGATTAACTCTTATAACCCTAAGATAGAGGGCAGAGAGGGTTTTATGGAAAGGAACGGTGTTTACCTTTTATTCTAACCGTTGAGGACCGTTATTAATTGTTTGTTTGCATGTCTGGTGTAGGGTGTGAGATTTACACTGCTAGTGGTGGTGACCACGAAGCCGGGAGAGCCGGTATAGTACTGAGAGCAGGTAAGCTCACTATTCTTTGGAGTGATTTCCTTATTTGCGTGGTATGATTTTATTGACAGCATGTACCTTATGATGAGATGAACACTACGATAGTGTTCTGTGGTTGATGATAAACTAAACACTGTGATAGTGTTATGTTTTTGTATTGATAATAAGATAAATGTTATGTGATTGTGAGATTCTTTGGCCAATAGAATAGGTTTCTATGGACTCCCTTGGAATGAGTGCCCTTAGAGGATGATCTTCCCTGGGAAGTATCATAGATATCCATCTAAGACCTGAGTGAATGGAGAGTCCTTCACTGGATGATCTTCCTCAGGCAGTGTGTGTGAAAGTCCTTAGTGAATGAGTGCCCTTCAAAGGATGATCTTCCTCAAGCATCCAATAGAAAGTCTTGATGAGGAATGTGTTCATGTAGATGGATGCAAATTCCTTAGGCATTTGATGGAGTCTTGAGAGAATGTATCTCTTGGATAGATGATCTCTCAGACCATGTGATTTGTGCATAGAGAAATGTATATGTATATATATATATATATTGTTACTTTGATGTAATAATCATGTGTTATACTTATGGAAGTGAACCAGGGGGAGGAAAGACCTCCAAGGACCCTGAGTTTACTGAGATTATTATCTCGCCCCTGTTGGGGCTCATGTTTGCAAGTGATGATCCCTGAGTAGCTGATAAATCCCAAGGCAAGAGGCCTGAGTAGGGATAGTTCTTTGATAACCTTAGGCATAGAGTGTTGAGCATGTTGGCTCAAATTTTTGATTATGCCTGTATTTTGTACCCTGAGGGATATTTGTACAGTTTTGAGAAAAATATACTTTGTATATTACAAGAATTTACCACATATGTATATAATGTACAATTGATGTTGTTAATGACGCTTGATGATGTCATTTTGTTTGAAACTTCCATTTTTATGATATATGATATTTGCTGCGCTATTCTGATATGATAATATGTTAATACACCGGATGCATACGGGTATTACATTTTTCAATAACATTCCATGCACCGGGATCATTAGATTGAATGAAAATCTGCATTCTATTTTTCCAAAAACTAAAGTGTTCTCCCTCAAACATCGGTGGACGATTTAGGGAGGCACCCTCTTTAAAAGTAATCTAAGTGATATTCATTTTCTTTACGAAAGATAGTGATCTTGAATAAATCTCAAGAACCAACTCTTGATACCAATTGAAAATACAATGAACATACTTCAAATAACCAAGAGGGGGGTGAATTGGTTGAAACAATCTTTTAAAATTTTTCTTTAAAACAATTTGCAGATTAAAACTTGGATTGTATCACTCAATCACCCTTTATCAAAATCAGAATTTTCTTTCAATCTAGATTCACCTTAGAATGCATGTAATGTCTGAAGTGCTTCTTGTTGATTATATATTAATTTCCAAATACAAGCAATGAAATAAACACAGATAAAGAACACAAGACACAACAATTTATACTGGTTCACCTCACAAACTTGGAGGCTACATCCAGTATCTTCCAACCAACACTAGATTAGAGTTTTCACTAAATCAAATTATTCTTTTACAAGCAATACAAGTGATTATCTCTATCAACCCTAAACACTATTAGAATACAAATCACAAAGATTCTGAAAATCCTACTCAGATCTTTACCCCTTGAGAACCCTACTCAAGAAAGCTTGAAAGAACCAAAATGATTTACACTACAGAATTCTAAAACAGAAATTCTAAAAGAAAGAGTTCAAGAAATACAACCTGATATCTTTAATAGATGATGAATGAATGTACGAAGATACCAATCAATCAGGTTGTATGAATCTCAATGCACAGACTAATCTTTCTTGAAATCTCTTTTCTCACAAACACATCATTTCCAAAGTCAATAACTCTTTGATCTTCTCACAAGATGTGTCTCTCTAAGTAAAACCAGTTTCTTGATCTTTTGAATGCACTCAGAACTTTTGGTAAGACTCAATCTCAAAAGTATATTTCGTTCTCAAAAATTGTTTCTGATATTTTTAAGTGCAAACCCATAAAGCCTTCAAATAGAAAACTGATTTAACAAACTTTAATCGATTAATTCGTTAAGGTAATCGATTATTTTAACATATGTAATTGATTAATTTAATCAGATAATCGTTTAATATGTTCTTGAGCTTTTCTGGAAAATTTTCATGAACAACTTAATCGATTAATATGTGATGTAATCGATTAACATAGACAACTAATTTACGAAAACAAGTTGTAGTAATCGATTACATGATATTGGTAATGATGAGTGCCTTACACATACTTGAAATTCAAATGATGAGATAATTTTGAAAAGGTGAGGGAACCTGTATACAAACTTTCCAGGAAAAATCATCCTCGTTCAAAGCACAAACATATACTTTAAGGTTTGGACAAAAATAAAATTTAGTATAAGTTAGAGTTTAAATTTCTTATCCAATTGGATGTTAAAAGAAGCACACTTTGGATGCTAATTTTCACAAATAATTTTGGACGCTTGTTTAGTTAAAGCACGTTGGACGCTAGATTTTGGAGTGAATTAGTCGGTCACTAGAATAGGGGGTTGAATAGTGACCCTTTATTGATCTAGTTCTTATTGTATTAGCACAATAGCTTTTGAACTTCTCTTCAAGATTCTCCGCTTTGAGATTTAGAAGACGAGTAACATGTTCCCTTACAAGTACTGGGATATAATGATGAGTGCTATAAAAAAAACACTAAGTAGACTTGTTGGTTACTATAACGACCCGTCACCATTATATGATAACTCAAAACTAACAAAGCAATAGACTTTATTTTACTTTATTTCAAACTCATTAATTAATTTGTTCATGAAAATACTTGTGAACTTTTCTTATTTTCAAAAGCCAAAAGATAAACAAACAACTTCAAGATAAAACATTCAACTAAATAAAACCATGTGCCTCATGGTGATGGTACACAACATCTAATGCAAGATAAAACATCAAAAAACTCAACTTATACCTATATATAAATATACAACATCTTAAGAAATAAATCTTGAACACCTAAGCTGGTTAACTCGATACATAAACTAACAAAGCAAAACACAAAAAGGGTTGCATCTTCATGTCCAAGCATATATGCCCATCCACGATGCTTCCAATAGAAGGCTCGACCTCCTAACCATCTCCTTCCATGAACATGAAGTTCGACATCATCATAGTCACAACCACACATACCACATGCAAGAGTAAGGTTTCCAAAAATAAGATACTTAAAACAACTTAAAACATCGACAATTAACAATTACACAAACTCTATCATTTTTAAATCATGGTACTCCCTCCATCACTAATTAATTATAAGACTCTTTCAACTAATTCACTCCCCTTAAGAAAATTAGTCAGTTTCATACATCACGTTAAATCTGTCAATTATTTGTAGTACCATTCTAAAACTACCCTTTTCTTATCTCTATATCCACTTAATTGTTTCGTATTAATGTTTGGAGAGAGAATAATTAAGTAAGGGTGTGTAGGGAAAAAACAATTAATACATCTAGAAATTAGAAAATGGTTTTATAAAAAGGAACAAACAAATTTCTTAAAGAGTCTTATAATTAGGGATGGAGGGAGTATTTGAAAGTAAATAAAAACTAATAATAATCAACCTACATAAGTAGGGAACCTCCTATTCAACCATCATGAAACAATTCAAGAGTCGACATCTTACATCATCTATCAAGCATCATGAGTCCATGAATCATCATCACCATGAACACCAAGCATTAACACCAACGACAGACTCTACTCCGTGGAGATTTACACTATTAGAATCAAAGAAGCTGAAGCAAAGGATTCAAAGATGATTGAAGTAAATGAGTTTTGATATTTTACATGCTCAATCAATTTGATGGCATATGTAATTGTATTTAAGCTTGGTTCATTAGATAAAGCTTTATAATCCTCATTAGCTATTGATAAGTATTGCATTCATACATTCATTTATTAGGAATTACATGTGGTAATAAGCAAACTTATAGAATTTCATAAAGGCAATTAGGAATTGTATAAAACATTTTTTCACTGCTTTAATCGATTACTTAGGTGAAATAATCGATTACAGGCGTGTGAATGTTTTTTGGAAAATGCCTTATGAACATTTTAATCGATTACCACTGGTTCGTAATCGATTAAATTAGCTTTACACAAAATTAGGAACTTTCTGTGATAATTGATTATCATGGGAAATAATCGATTACATAAGCTTCTGCATAATTTTACACAGCATGTTCATCTAGTTTAATCGATTACCAGATATTAGTAATCAATTAAATATGCATTTTTAAGTTTTAGGCATGGTCTATGTTAATCGATTAAATGGGTACTTAATCGATTACATGTGTGCATTGTAAAACTTCGTTTTCTGGCTTAATCGATTACAAGGTGATTTAATCGATTCTTCTGTTTGTAACAGATTTCTGATGAACAATTTAATCGATTATATAGTTAAAATAATCTATTACAATAGTTAAAATAATTGATTACATTGATGAATTAATCGATTACAGTTAGTTAAAACAATTTTTTTATAAATAGAAAAGCCGAGTATGAGTGAAAAAAAGGTAAGAAAGAAAGAGATGCTCGTGCAAACTTTGTGATATACATATTCTAAAGTTCTAAAGTGTACCCAAGCTGAAATTAGTGAGATAATCAAATGTGTTGAGTGTTATTGAGATTTACATGAGTTTTGAGTTTTGATACTCATTGTTTGAAGAAATATCCAAGCTAGTGCTCAAAGAAGCAATCAAGAAAGAGTGGTAGTCATCTTTTGCATATAATCTCAGGTTGATTGAATCATTCATAACATTGTAATTGCTAAGGATTATAAGGTGATATCTTTCTTGAACTTAAAGCTTGAGTTTTGGTATTATTGATTGTATAATTTTGTTGTATTTTCATATAACATTTGGATTCTTTAAAGCTTTTTCTAGAAAGGGTTTCTAGAGGGAAGAACAGAGAGGGGATCTCTGGTTCTTGATCTTTTGATAAGTCTATAGGGAGTAGATTTTGAATTTTACCTAGGGAGGGTAAGAGAGATCATTTTGTAAGTTTGTAAAGAACAGATATTTGTTATAGTGGAACTCTAACCAAGATTTTGTTGGAAGAAAATTGGATGTAGCCTCCGGGTTGAGAGGTGAACCAGTATAAATCTTGTGTGCATTAGATTTCAGTTTATATTTCATTAAATTCTTGAAATATAAAAGTTGTTCATCATATTATAGTATAATGCATAACCGTAACTTTTCAATTACTCTTTCTATTTGCAACCAAGTTCCCTTAAACTCATCCTCTTCTATATCTAAAGTTCACTAATAGGGTCTAACACTCTCACAACCTACACTTTAAGCCCTACAACTTTATGAAAAACTACAATAATACTATGGCACGTAGCACAACAATATATATATATATATATATATATATATATATATATATATTAAATTCGGTTATAGATATCATGAATCGGGATTTCTCGACTTTCCCAATGGCATCCTCAACGGCGAGCTCATGAATCGTTGTCGAAAGCAATTCCTATGTTACGATACTGAGTTCCACTGTGTCATCATCGCCAAGCACCTCCCGTAAACGACTACTGGAACAATTAGATCTCCCAGTCGCATTTATACACCGATCGGACAAACATCATTGTTTTCTTCTCCAACTAGTGCAAATGACGATAATCTCGGGTTTTATTCTCCGCATTAAGAGCCTATGTCCTCATTAGATCATTTGATATGGCAAAATTTTCTTAGGTTCTTTGTGCCAATTACATTGACGAGGATAAGAATGTGATAGAGAATGACCGAAAATGACAAAAAAATGAGAAATTTTTCAAATTAGAAATTTTTGTCTTTTATCTCTTAAGATTTTTTTTTTGCATATTTTTAGTGTCCGAATAACTTCATGGTAAAATATCATTTTTTATTCATTATATTTTAGTATTTATTAATACATTAATTTTTAAAAGTTTCTTTTTAATTTTTTATGTCTTTAAAGTTTTATTTTTGGTATTTTTTTAATATTTCCATAAATTTAAAACTTAGTGGTTTGGAGTTAGGGTCAATTAACCCAAATCTAGTGTCAAACCAAACGATCCAAACAAAGAATATTTAAATTTTATAGAAATTAAAACCATAAAAAAATTGTGGTATCAAAAGGCGAACATTTCTAATAATGAAAAACTTATTTTTCTTTACAGAAACTAATTTTTATTTAAGCCTAACATAAATGAATGATACGAAGAGTCTAGTGAGAACGGCATTCGATAAGTAATAAATGACAATAGTTTTGGGCTGTCATTTATGGGTAAGAATTATGGGCCATATAGCATCCACTTCTTGTTAAGAGTCACATTTTTTGTTGCTAGGTGTTTAATAATAAAGATTTAAAGATCATTACATATCTTGTCGTGATTGATATTATTTATTTCCAATTTGGCTCTTGAATGAATTGCTTAGTTAATCTGTATATATTAAATTATTTTTAAGTTCACTTTCGCCTTTTATTGTTTCATATTTTGTTTTATTATTGTAACAAAAAAATAATTTTTATTTTAGAGTAAATTACATTCTTCCCTTTTTGCACATTACTTTTACCCCTTCTATTAAAGTCGTTAACTAATGTCAATTAAAATATGTAAACAGATAAAATTGTCCTTATATTTTAATTGTAAAACCCAAATTATCTCATTCCAATTAATTTCAGAATTTGGAATTCACGTTCCATTCCTCTTTACCATTCGACATTCATGAGTATTGTTCATCTTCCTCTTTGTTGGCGACTTCTTCTTCAGCGTCCAGGGGTGCAAGTTTCTCTTTCTCTCACAACGTTCACGTTCCATTCCTCTTCACCGTTTGCGAATTCTTCACCATTTTTGTTCCAGTTCGCGAATTTTTCATTGTTCTTTTTCTTGTTCATGAGTTCTCCATTGTTCCTCTTCCAATTCACGACGTTCATGAGCGTCTCCGTTTGTCTTCCTCTTCGACGTTCACGAATACTCTGTTTCTCTTTCTGTTTCACGGTTTCTGTTGACGCTAGGGTTATGCTTATAAGTGACCACTGGTCCTTGTATATAGGTTACTTTTTAAGATTATTTATTTGTTTTAGATTATTTATTGTTGTATATTTCTGAATGGGTTTCAATGGGGGACCGGTTTGGGACCACTTATGATTTTTAAAATAATTTGTTTATTATTGTTCATTAAAATAATGTTGATGTTTGGGACCACAGGAAACAAAATGGATGAACTGAAATCATTTGTTTATTATTGTTGATTAAAATAGTGTTGATGTTTAGAACCATAGGAACACAATGGATGAACTGGAATACTTGGAATACATGACTGTGTGAATAACATTGCTACTGATTTAGACTTGCCACCATGTCACCCTTTTATTTTGTGATTTTGTTCTACTGTTAGTGGTAAATTTTTTCCCTTAAGACTGATCATTATATGCTGAAAATACTTGTTGAGAATCAAAATTCAATTCATATGTATGTTAGTAGAACAAAGATGGGAGGAGGGGTGTTAACAGTGCGTACCAACAACATCCAACAAAAAGTTGGATTTAAGTCCAATTAAAAAAAACAAAAAAGAAGCTCTTAAAATATTTTCAAATTTAGAGGAAGAAGATGAGGATATTTTAGATATAAAATTTCATTAAAAGTCATGTGACTGGCATGTCTCTAATTTCTGTTAGATTATTAAATTGTTTAGGAAGAAGGAGGTGTAAATGTAATTGAGTTAAATAATTAATGAGTTTTTTATAAGATGTAAAAAATAAAAAATATTAAATGAAATTTAAACAAAATACAAAATATACCAGTGTAATTTATTCTTTATTTTATTAAATAAAAGACCTAACGGCCTACAAATTGGAACAAAGTTAACGATAAAATACGGTGGTTGAACAATAGCAAGCAGCCAAGAAAAACAGAAAGTCAATTAAGGGGAATCTATATTAAATAAAAAAAAAAATCAACACCCAATGTCAGCGGTTATTATTGCTGTCATGACATATTAAAATTTATGTGAAAATAATAATAATTATTTTAATTAATATAATTAGTACCTTTAGTTTTTTTTTTATGAAACTATGAGTTAAAGTATCTCTATAAGTTTATGTTTTCCTCTTAGTTTTGTTTTTTCTTTTTCTTTATGAGTCCAATGTAGTTGTAAACAACTATCGTAATTGAAAAGTTGTTTGTTATTAAAAGAGTTTAGCTTGGTTTATTGAATAAAATACATCAGTTTTTATAGATAACGTAATATTTGTTTTTTATTCTAATGGATAAAAAAAAATTAATGTCATTTTTGATTCATTATATTTTATAATTATTTAGTTTTGATACATTAAATTTTAAAGTTTCATTTTGATTTTTATGTTTTTGAAATGTATCATTTTATTTATTTATTTTTATTTTTTGTTTGAAACATTAGTGTTATGTTAACTTTTAAATTTTTAAAAATGATCAAAACAATATATTTTGAAAACATAAAGGATTAGAATAAAACTTTTAAAACTTAATGTATCAAAACAAAATAATTGGAAAACATTATGGACCAAAAGTAATATTAAGTCTTTTAAAATAATTAACTTTACATAGTGAAGGATAAAAATAATCACTATCTTTATTTTATTTTTAAAAATATAAATAACTAAAAAAATAATCATTTTCTCCAACCTTATCTAGATCTAAAAAGGTAAAAAATGCAACATCACACAGATTGAAAAATGTCAACACATAATCTCGTTGAAACTATCGAAAATACTTATCGTTCTCACTGTAAAGCCAAAATCTTTCATACAACTATGCTATTGAAAATAGAAGCAGGGGAGATCGAAGCAAAAATTGTCTTCAATGAAAGACCAAAACATGATCCTAACTCACAAATTAACCCAGATCTAAACGAGCAAATCAAAATGTGGTTCTTTGTGAGGTCTATGAGCAAGACCTCCAGGCAAGTAGAAGATTTTTCATCCGACATATACAACAAGATTTGGTGAAGACGAGTAGCACAAAGAGGGGTCGAGGGGTCAGATGGTGCGTCTCATTGGAAGATGATTCTTATTGTCTCGAGTGGTCAAACCTTATTCACAATCGGTTGTTGTTGGTCTTCTTCTTTCCCTTTGTCAACACGTTGTTGTTGTCGACGACAATGAGAAAGTTGTTGTTGTTAGGTGAGACAGCAATTCCGATTGCATAGCGTGGATGCATTGGAGACGAAATTGAGGGTGTGACAACAGTCTTTTTCAACCAACAGTGAGAGGTAGGAGAACAAAAGGAGAAGTGACTCTTACCCATTGTGATAGAATAATTGGTGCATGAAATTATTATCATTATTATAGGATTAAATAATAATAATAATAATAATAATAATAATAATAATAATAATATGTGAGTGAAAGTTGTTGTTCGTGGTTTCAAATCCAATCTTTTCATTTACTTAGAGAATTTTAATTTTTTAAATATAAAAAGATAATGAAGATTCTTGGTCATCATTATGTTAATTTAACTATTTTAAAATTTAAATATAGATACTAATGTTTCTAACAAGAAATTAAGAAATAAAAACAAAATAATATTTTTCAAAAAACATAAAGGACTAGGATGAAATTTTTAAAAATAATGTATCAAAACTAAACAATTATAAAATATAATAGACAAAAAATAACATTAAACCATTTTAAAAATTAAAAATTAACAAATCACTAATGTTTCTAAAGAAAATTGAAAAAATGACTAAAATAATATATTTCAAAAACATTAAGTATCATAATAAAACTTTTAAAACTTAATATTTCAAAATGAATAGTAGTGAAATATAATAAAAAAATAAGATTAAAAAAAAAAAAAAACAAGTGCTTGTTACTGCAGTGCAGTGCAGTTTTTAAAAGTAGCATGAATTGAAATGTGTCTACACCAAATATGAGCATTGTCTTGATTATTAGTATTTTTGTAATGAATAATGTTTTATAAGTTAAAGTGTAGGAAGAGGCAAAATGAACCAGATTTCAGATGTAAGTGAAATTGAAGTGTGAAGTCCTGGCGGGTAGTATGGCTGACATTTTTTTTTTTAAAACCAATCAATATTTTTCACTCGAAAGTTAATAATTAATATTCTGAAATATTAACATCTATGTAACGGATTAATCTTCACAATAAATTTACATGAGTAAAAAATCGAATATGACCACAGACTTAGAACGACAAGATATTTGACCAATCATAACAGAGTATAGTGATGGGTAGTGTGGCTGACGGTTATTAATTAATAAATACTAGTAGATTGCGTCTGAATGAATGAATGATATCCGTATCCCTGTGGCATGCTGTGGTAGTAGTATTTACTATTTAGCTGCCCAGACTTAGGGTTAGGTTGGTTTTGTTAATACTACAACATCAACACTACTACAGATTCTTTTCTTTTCTTTCCCTTCTTGGTTTGGTTTGGTTGCTGGAATAGTATGGAATCTAATCCAACAGCCATGGACGCAAAAAGCGAACTCGAAGTGGAAGACTGGGAACTGCTCCATCCAAACGACGACGATTCAATCGTGTTCGGTGGGCCCCCACTCGACTCTATCCTCCCCGATCACTTCTCCCTTATAGTTGATCATCATTCCGACAACCTTAATCCCAATTCCAGTTGCAGTTCCAATTCCAATTCCTCCTCCGAGGTCGATCGCAACTTCGACGATTCCTATGTTGCCAATCAGATATTCCCCAATTCCACCCTCGCACCCTGTAACGGGGATTCCGATTCCGACACCACCGCCACCACCGCCACCACCGCCACCGTGGTGGCGATGGCCGAGGCCGAGGCCGAGGCTGTGGTGGAACAAGAAGAGGAACAGAAAAAACTGGAAGAAGTGGAAGAGAAAGATGATGAGGAGGAGGAGGAGAAGAGATTGGTATGGTGGAAGGTTCCTTTTGAGGTGTTGAGGTATTGGGTGAACCCTCTGCCTCTGCCTCTCCCTGTTTGGTCTCTCTCTGTCGCTTCCGCCGCTGCTTTTCTGGGACTGTTCTTCCTGGGACGGAGGTTGTACAGAATGAAGCGCAAAACTCAAACTTTGAAGCTCAACCTCGCTCTCGATGATAAGGTCCTTTCTCCCCCTTGCTTCTTATTATGTCTATCCACGTCATTCAATCAACTTATTTTCAAGAAATAATAATAAGCATTTCTGAAAACATGCATGTTTGCTAATATAACTGCTTATCTAACCAATGGAGCTTAAGTCAGTCTAGCATAAGAGTAGTCTAGTCAGCCAAAAATCCTGAATTCATTTGGGATTCTAAAATGAAGCTCAAGCATCATGAATGAAAGCCTGATTTTTTTCGGACTTTTCTAGGCTAATCGAATCAAACTAAAAAGACCTGTGTTTAATTCAAGCTCAAAATTTAGCCTTACATTTTATTAGGTGGGTTTGGGGTGGCTTGACGAGTCCAACCCATTTTGCCACCTCTAATAGTTGGTCCCTGATCATTCCCTGAACTGCACTTTATGCATTTTGTCTCTAATGCTAATTCTTATCAAATACATACTTTATTTGTTGGTGGTTGCTATATAATATTAAAGGATACATTATGTATTCATGTAAACATGT
Organism: Glycine tomentella; assembly: GCA_007407185.1. Classification (NCBI taxonomy): domain Eukaryota; kingdom Viridiplantae; phylum Streptophyta; class Magnoliopsida; order Fabales; family Fabaceae; genus Glycine; species Glycine tomentella. The sequence continues at coordinate 210,643 of PYAF01005725.1, forward strand.
ACTTTGAGATATGCACAGTCGCACACCAAATAATTCTGCACTAATTAATGGAAAAACATGAATTTATTAGTTTGATATCCTATCTAGCTTTGTCATTTCTTCTTATATTACCCTTTTTGTATGTCTCCTTTTTGGTAATAGCAATGAAGTCTAAATTATTTACTTGTTTTAATAAATCAAAAGATTGTTAGTGAGCCATGTAATGTCTTTGATTGTCGACGGCTCTCACTCTTGGACGTTTCACGTAGTGATACTTCACTTAACTTCTTGTTGGTCAGAATCCTCCACCGATCAGAGCCCTTCATAGGTAACTTTTTTCAAGATCTCGACAAGCTGCTTCGGCTACTTTAAGGATCAATGGTTGTCCTCCACGAGACTTTTCAGCGTGCTTTGTCCTCAATCATGCTTTCTAGGAAACTTCCCAGAAGGTCATCTATTACATAACCACTACAAGCCAAACACACATAAATATGAAGTTTTTAAGTAATGGACTACCAAAAAGTAGATGCATCTTGTTGGTATAGGTAATACCACTTAATTTCTTTAAGTCATCCCTAATTGTATAGTTTCATACCTGCACAGTCTCTAGATCCCTCTCATTCTGGTGTGATTCGATTGGGGTGTTACATGTTCACCAGCTTTCGCTTGATTCATCTTCGAACCACGCCATATTAGGAGAAAGGTTTGCTCTAATACCATTTGTAACGCCCCCCTGATTGTCGACTTCTTGATGGCTCTTAAGCTACGACACTTCACGCGGTGACACTTCACTCAATTTCTTGTTAGCTAGAACCCTTCACCGGTCAGAACCCTCCGTAGGTAGCCCTTTTTGAAATCGACAATTTGCTTCGACTGTTTTCAGGATCAATGACTATCCATACAAACCAGCACGAGATTTTTCAACGTGCTTTGCCCTCAGTCACATGCTTTCTGGAAAATTTCTCAAAAGGTCACCCATCCCATAACTACTCCAAGCCAAACACGCTTAATTATGGAGTTTTTAAGTAATGAGCTACTGAAAAGTATATGCATCTTGTTGGTATAGTTAGTATCAATTAATTCTTGTAAGTCATCATCAGTTGTACAGTCTGATACCTGTACAACCTCTGGATTTCTTTTGTGATTCGATCGGGGTGTTACAAACCACAAACTCAAGAACTAAGCTAAGACAAATGAGAATATGTTAGAATACCCTGTATATGCTTGATATTTGACTTGGATAAATTCTTTTTGACTTCTGCCCTGCATATTGAGGGTAAATTCTGTGTATTTTGCTCTTTAAGTATGCAGACCATGTTTAGTGTGTGGAGCAATTTGTACTTGTTTCACTGCAGTGCATCAGTTAAAAGCTCGTAGAGATCATAAATTCAAATGCATGGCTTTAATTTGTGTTTCTGCATGCCTGTGGATTTATTAAAATGATTGGTAGAAAAAAAAAATGAAGGGCAGTTTTAGTTGAAAAATTTATGAGTGGTGATATTTTGAACCGTGACTCACTATGTATTTATAGTTTTTTTTTTTTTTTTTTATCTTGAAATATTATGATTCCATGCTGTTGAGGATTGGTCATGCATCCATATCCACTTCACTTGCATCATGCATATGATGGTTTTGTTGATGTTTATCTATCTTCTTACATTCTTTGAAAAATCTCATGACATTGTCGTCAATCTTGTGGCACTCCCAAAACAATTTTTTCAGAAGGTGTCTCAGCTCATGGGTCGTGTTGCACGTCTTAATGAAGCATTTTCAGTAGTGAGACGTGTTCCCATAGTGCGACCACCATCTCTGCCATCTTCAAGTGTGACTCTGAGGCCTGTGATGAGTATGAGATGAAGAATTTGACAAGTTACTTGATTGAAAGTAGTATGAAATGTAATAATTGTTTAATACTATAAGAATCCTCTTGTATGAATACATGTATGTATGTATCTATTATGTGTGTGGGAGTTGGATTTATGAAGCTTTTCAGTAGCTTCTTGTATATGATTATGATATCCTATCATACTCTTACTTTTTATGTCTTGTTAATATGTTTGTGCTGTAAAATTTATTTTTTGTTTTGGGGTAATATTGAAAAAAGAAAAGAAAAGAAAATTACAGGCTTGGGATGTGTAATTTATATAGTTAAGAATTATGATCTTAACTACAAAACTGTAGTAATAATAATTTGGTTTTACACTTTGTGATAATATTTTAAATATTCTAGATTGAGAATGTAATAAGGAAACAAAGCAAATTGGTTGACTTTTTGCAGTGTCACCGTTTTAATCCTGTTATCTTGCTAGTATAGTCTTGCATTATTTTCCAATAATCAGTAGTTAGAGTTTTTTTTTTCTTCATATCTTTTAATAAGGGAAGCGTTTTTAAGAATTTAAAAATAATTATAATTATCAAGTTAAGGGATTTAATTTAGTTGATTAAACAAGGTGTATAAATTATTATAATTTTCATATGTAATTTTTAATTTTCATGGATAAAAAAAGAATAACTATAATTCTTTTAGAAAGTTACAAATTAAATAGATTTAGAAAGTGTACTAGTAGCTTCTGAAGTCTATTATATGGAGTATATAAAAAAAATTTCATGTGGATTTTTTACTTTTGTCATGTAAATATGTAGATTTTAATGAGTACTCATTAAACTATAGTTGAGAATTATACACTTATTCTGGAATTGCCACTCATTACATTAAATAGATTTATGTTAAGAAATATAAGGTGAATTGGGTGATTAAAAA
>PYAF01005725.1:213482-252546 GCA_007407185.1 Glycine tomentella
GATTAAAAAAAAGGAAAAAAGAAAGGTTGTGGATTTGATCTCAGTGTTAACAAAAAAAAAAAAAAAAAACTAATAACTATTGATAAAATAAATAAATTTGTGTTCAATATATAATAGTTAACGTTGGATTATAATTTTCAGGTGGATGTTCTTCTTTTTTCTTTTGATGGTCTTTTGACAATAATTGACATACTTTTAGTTTAGGTTAAATTCTAATTTTAGTCATTTTTTAATTCTCATATGCAATTTGGTCTACATATTCTTTTCCTGAGATTTTTTAAAAGCTTTTCTTGAAATTTTTGTTGACACGTTTTAGAAAATTTATAATTTTAATCCTAATCTTAATTATATATATATATATATATTATTTCAATATGTTTAAACTTTAAATCTAAAATATTAATTTAAGAAACCATAGAATATAGTTTAATTAATTAAAATGTAAAAAATAAAGTAAATAAACATTTAAAAAATTGAGAATTAGATAAAAATTATAATTTAATCTTAATTTATTATTAATATTTTAAAATTTTCGTATACATTATTTATTATATCTTATTTATATTTGAAATACTTTTTCAAATTTATCTCTTTCTTTCTTCTCATCATATTATTCACTTAAAATTTAATCTGAACTATTTTTATTCATCGAAAATTGATAATTATATTTACTTATATAATAATATTGAATTCATAATCAAAAAGTTAAAACATAGTTTAAGAATTTAATAGAATATTTTTCTTACGTTAAAAATAATGACGAGGAAAAAAAATTTGTTTTTCAATTTACTAAATGTATAACTTGGATATATTAATTTATTTCCAATATATTTAATTACTTTTGAAAAAATATTAAATTAAATTATAAAATAATTAAATAATACATTCATGTGGTAAATATTTTTAAAAAGTCATAATATTCTTTAAATAATTGATATATATATATATATATATATATCTTTATCTTTGTATTAATAAAAATAAAGAAGTCTTGGAGAAAACTCTTATGCATTTGAGCAACAAAATCTGAGAGAAATTTTAAGAGAGATTTTATCCATTTTTAATTTATAAAATTATATAAATATAGTAGTTAATTAAGGTAATTATGAATCATTCCTTTGAAGCTCACCTTCTTTAAGAATGGCAACGGTTGGATTTGCCTATTCCATCCCCCACAAAGGTAGGACACGTTCAGGTTTGGATTTATAAAAGGTGGGGGTAAAAAAAAGAAACTCAATCCCATCTTATTGGGTTGTATCAGACTGAAGAAAATTCACGAAAAACTCATTTCACATTTTAAAAAAATAACATTTGTTTATATACTTTAAATAAAACGTAAATTAAGCTATTAATTATATTTTAATTCAATCAATATATATAATTTAATGAATAATAAATAACGTAAATATATTTAAGAATTAAATTATATTTTAGTTAACCGTATAATTTTTAATTTTGTTATAATTAGTATTAAATTATAATATTATTTATTTAACTATTAAATAATTATTTTTATTTTAATAATTATAAAAAAAATAAAAATAAAATAATTACATAATTAACAATCACATATAATATATATAATAATAGAACCATATATAAATGTATAATTACATTATCAATAATTATAAAAAGGTATGCAGTAAAACATGTACAAGGGTGGGATAGAATGGGGAGTGATATACCTTTCCCCTTTCCCAAAAAAGTCGGAGAAAACCTAAACTCGATTATGGTTAAAGCATATCTTTCCCGTCAAACTTAGGAAGGGATGAAACAAGTATTCATGGGTTCATTATCATTCCACACCATATTACCATATAACAAAAAAGTTACTACTAAATATCAATAAAAATATGTTTTATTTTTATAAGAACAAAATTAATGAAAAAATTGAGAATATAATTAATGTTTTTCATATTTTACAAGGATTTCAAACATATTTTATCCTAAAAATAAAGATCAAAAGAAATAAATAGGCTTAATTGCATTTTTCATCCCTAATTTTTAAATTTTTGACAAGTTCTACTTTAAACAAATTAATTTGGTACATTTTATCCACATAAGGAACTTGTAATTTTTACCTTCTATTATTTTACTAATAACTTAATTACACTTTTTACCCTCAACTTTTTAAAAAAATTTTTTGCAAATTTTGCATCCAACTTTTTAATTTTGGCAAATTTTATCCCTAATTTTTTTTGATAAAAATTATTTCCAACTTTTATGCTTATTAATAGATAAATATCAGAGGGTAAAATTTGTAAGTTGCTTAAAAGTTGGAATAAAATGCGCCAAAAATTAAAAAAAGTTGGGAATAAAAAATGCAATTAAGTTAAATAAATATTGATATTTTATTTTTAGAGAATATTTATTTCACGAATTTAATTATATTCCTAGGAATAATATTCTTGTGAATGTTACTGAAAATTTTATTCTAATCATAGATGTTTGATACATATTTCTAATTTATGAGAATTGTTTTAAATTTTTTAATTTTAAAATAAAAATATTAATTAATTAAATAAATAAAGTTGAATAAGAAGGAAGTGAAAAATTATTTTAAACATTCTAATGGGAACGTAAGATTTTCATCAATTTATATGAGAATATAAAGATGGAGAAACATGTACAATATACATTCATTTTGAAAATTCAATAAGATTTGATGAAGTAAAAGTTCTATCAAAAAGATTGATGTTTTATCTTTTACTTGTAAGAAATAAATACTTGAAATTTATAAGTATTTGTTTAGCATTGAATTTTAAGGAAAACCATTAAGTAGTTTGAACAGCATTGTTAAGAAACGTTTCGTTGTTACCATAGAAAGGAACAAAGGAACAGAGAGAGAGAGAGAGAGAGAGAGAGAGAGAGAGAGAGAGAGAGAGAGAATGGCTTCTGAATTCAAAAGGAGTGGACAAAACAAGACAACCTGGATGCAGTTTCCACGCGTTGTGTTCCTTCTCCTACAAACCCAATTCCCTCTTCTCAATGATTATTCCCAATTAGTACAAGTATAGAACTGAACACTTCACTTTCCCGACACCCAATTCCACTGCTTCTCCCAAAGGTCACTCTTCATTCAATCATGTTCTTTCTGATTTGGATCCCACATCTGATTTCTTGTGTTTCACCTCAAATTCTTGCTTGATTTCATGACCCTTTGAGATATCTTGCCTGTTCTGTTATTCTTTATATGACCCTTTTCAGCATAGTTTTAGTACTACTTACTAGTGAGTGCTTATTGTTTTTATTTGGCTTAAAACAGTTCTTGTTGTGTTGCATCAATCTGACAATCCTTCTTAGGTAGATCTCCTATATATGATATGATATCTAAGGATTAGTTGAGCAGTTGTGATCGGATAAATCTGTTAGTTGAGGGCAATAATTCTCTGCTGACAATCTCAACATGTCATTGTCACTTTGACTAATAGTATCAGGGGTTCCTCCATGTTCTACTATTTTTTCCAATAAAAAAATTTTGAATTGGGTTCAATTTTCTATGATGGGTCTTGTTTATGCTGATTGGATTTGGAATAGAGTCTTGTTATTATCGTTTTTGGTGGCATGTTATTACTTTTCCTATAAAAGGGTATTATTTTGCATTACTATTAAGATGGATTTGTGATCTTGATTGAAAATTTTCAATCCATGAAATGGCGAGATGGTTGTCCTTGGAGCTTTGCTTAGAATTGAACTTTTCATCTTTTATTGTTGGGAATGTAGTCTTCGTATGTTACTGCATCCACCTTTCAGATTTATAAGAATCTTCAATTTATATCTCGCTCGATGTGCGTGTGCTCTTGCATTGTTGTGATCCCTCATAGATTTTAGAGCCTTAGTTTATGTGTGGCACTTTGCTGATTTCAAAAGTTAATTGATACATTACATACCCTTTTGCTTTTGCATCTTATTGATGAGCTTTGAATGAGGGAAAAAGATGTGTTTCCTGTTGTTGCAGGGGTGTAGCATTGAATTGGGTTGATGTGCAATGCAGAGATCACGGAAAGCTCTTCTGGAAAGAAGGGCTACACAGGAGGTTACAAGTGGTAGGAACTATCTGTATAAAGTTTCTCTCTCGTTGGTTTTTGTTTTGTGGGGTCTGGTCTTCCTCTTCAGCTTATGGATAGGCCATGGCCATGGTTATGGAGGTATTGTTTATTTTGTTTTTTCTTCTCCTGGCTTTGTTTTAGCTATTGAGGTATGCCGTGTGTATGAGATTCCATCTCTACTTGGCACTGTTTTTGCTTGTAGATTGCTTTGCTATCATAAATAATGGTTGTGGCAGATGGATACACAGCTTTGTTTTATGATTGAGCGGCAAGTTTTGCATCAGTTGGCCTATGTATTGTTTGATGGAATAGATCTAGTAATTGTAAAGCAGTGTTATCAATGGCGGAAGGATGAAATTCTGCCATATAAACATGCCATTGTGCCTTATGGCACCGCCATGGCAGGCCTCTCGTCACAAATTGCCTATGGTAGTTGGCAAAAAATCCGCCACGCATTCTGCCATGGCGGTGCCGTGGCCGCTATTTAACAACACTGTTGTAAAGAATTCATTTCTTATCTTGGAATACAGATATTGATCACCTTTACCCCTATGTTTCCTAATAATTCCATTGCGGTAGAAGCTTTATACGTCCAATTTATTTACCTGATGGGTTTTGTGTTGTCAAAGAATTTTGTTTGTGTTTGTAGGTTGAGTTTGGTCAAAATGATTATTATTTTTTGGCTTAAATCTCAAAATAATTTCTTCCAGCAGTGTCTTAATTATTAGAGGGTATGACTTACTATAGGGTCTGTTGTTTAAATCAGGAGTGGAGCTAAAAAAAGAAAAAAAATAAATTAAAAGTACATATGCCACACTCTGTTCCCCCTCAGCTAAAATGTAAATTCGTAGAAAGTAGATAAGCATCACGTATTATCACAAGAGTGGGTGACAGATCTAAAAAATAAAAGTGTCTTGACTTTTACAATCTTTTTCTTCATTTTCTCACTCCTTTTAGAAATTTCAACTATATTGATTGGGAGAAGAAGCCTTCCCTTTGATATGTAAGTAGTTGAATACTTGAATAAAATCTGACAATTTCATTACTAGATTGACAAGCACTTCCCATGTTTCACAATATAAACAGAGGTTCTACAATGCCATATATTGCTACATTTCGTTCATTCTCTTGGATGAAAATTTGCTTCTTGAGGACAAAACAAACATATATGGCATTGTTTTTGAAAAAACAAAAGAATCTCCTTTCCTTGCAGATGTATGTAGCTTATTCTTATTTAGTTGCTTTATTGTCTGTATGTAGATCATGAATCTAGAGAAGTTCCAGTTGGTGTATCAAATTGGAATGAAGATGAACCCAGACAATGTAAAAACTCTAATTCTGCTGATGAATATTTAACTAAAGAGACTGATTATGTCTACATTCCTTCTGAGACTTTCTCCTCTGATGGTGCTAAAACTGATGGTTTAATCGGTGAGTCACTTTCCAGTGGAGAAAGCATAAATTGTGTAGAACCGGGTGATAAAGAAAGTTCCATTTCTCCTGATACAGAGGAGCATGAAGTTGAGAAATCTGAATCTGCTGTGAAGCATCAAAATAATGTGCAGAAGTATAATCACTTGTCTCAGGCAATGCCTCTTGGTCTTGATGAATTCAAGAGCAGGGCAATTGGTTCTAAAATTAAGTCAGGTATTAATCCATCTGGAAGTGTGATACATAGATTAGAGCCTGGTGGTGCTGAATACAATTATGCTTCAGCATCAAAGGGAGCCAAAGTTTTAGCTTCTAACAAAGAAGCCAGAGGTGCCTCTGACATTCTAAGCAGAAACAAAGACAAATATCTTCGAAATCCGTGTTCTTCAGAAGAGAAATTTGTTGTTATAGAACTTTCAGAAGAAACCTTGGTAAAAACAATAGAAATAGCTAATTTTGAGCACCATTCTTCCAATTTCAAAGAGTTTGAATTATATGGCAGTTTGGTATATCCAACAGATGCTTGGATTTTCCTTGGGAATTTCACAGCCTCAAATGTGAAGCAGGCTCAAAGGTTTGTTCTTGAGGAGCAAAAATGGATGCGATATATAAAATTGAATCTTCAAAGCCACTATGGTTCAGAATTTTATTGCACACTGAGCATAGTTGAAGTTTATGGGGTGGATGCCATTGAGAGAATGCTGGAGGATTTGATATATGCTCAAGATAAGCCATTTGCATCTGGGGAAGGTAATGGTGAGAAGAGGGTAGCATCTCCCCTTGATAACGCTGCCGAGGCTGACAATGTTAGGCAAAATACTATCACGGGGATCAATTCTGATCCTGCTTCAGAAATCTCTTCTGAAAACCAAGAAGTTATAAATGTGAAAAGAAATGTTCCTGATCCAGTTGAAGAAATCCGTCAACAAGTTGGTCGGATGCCGGGGGATACCGTTCTCAAGATTCTGATGCAGAAAGTTCGTTATCTGGACTTAAATTTGTCTGTTTTGGAGCAGTATATGGAGGACTTAAATTCTAGATATATCAATATTTTCAAAGAGTACAGCAAAGACATGGGAGAGAGAGATCTACTTCTAGAGAAGATCAAAAAAGAAATTAGGAGATTCCTTGAACGACAAGATGTTATGGTATGTTATGTTTCTTCCTGAATATTTTTGGCTATATTTGTCTATAATTAGAAAACATCACTATAGTTTTACTTTCTGTTCAGCTAAAAATAATTTGTTATCTACGCAGATGAAAGAATTTAGTGATCTTGACTCTTGGAAGTCCCATTTTTCTGTGCAACTGGATCAGGTACTAAGGGACAATGCTGTTTTAAGGTGAGAATTTTCAAGCTTCTCTTTGATTTTCCACAATAAGGGGCTTGTTCAGATCTAATATAACTAGGATTTTTTGAATTACCATAATGACAATGAGGTTCGAATCTAAAACATGCAAACATTCATTTAAGGCTTTTAAAAAAGTGATTTATTTTTAGAGATTTTATAAATAGTAGAAGCTATTTTTTTATTTGGTTATTGCTTATTTTGAAAGTTATAGTTATAGCTTTTTTCAAAAGCTACTAAAGACAACTTCTCAAAATAATTGTAGATCTATTATTTTTTCTGATTCTGATTTTTATTTTCCACCAGCATAAAACACTTTTTTTTTTTAATTTATTTTTCAAAATAGAAGTTTTTTTTCATGAAAAATAAAAAATGAAACAGAGGAGCTCTAATATGAGAGGACCTTAGTAGCATAAGCAGAGGATTAATTTCCATGCATTTCCCTGTCTTGGTATTTTCTATTGTTATCCTTTGACAAGTAATTGCTTATCAAGAAGTATGAGACGAAGATTATTTGTTTTTTGGTTTTAAATAACTTTTTAGTCTTATAACATAGGATTGTATTTATTTTGGTCCTCTTAGATTTTTCCCCCTATTTTGGTTCTTATATATATATATATATATATATATATATATATATATATATATATATTTCGTATTAAGTGGCGACATTACTAGTAGAGATTGGAAAACAGGTGTGATGTTTCCTAATTAAAATGAAAAATTTTCAATACTAGAGAAACCTATATCAAATGTTTATAATTTTATTGGGACATAAACAATAAGATCAAGGTTTAAATTGAAACAATTTTTTTATAGGGATCAATAAAGGAATTCTTTTAAGAGGGATAAAAAAAATCCAATTCATAAGGACCATAAAGTTATTTGATTACACAGTGTCTTTTTTAAATGAATTATTTTGTCTTGGGATATGATTATTCATTTTTTTCTTTGGTAATGCAGGTCTGAGGTTGAAAAAGTCCGGGAAAATCAAGTGTCTTTGGAAAACAAGGGTGTAGTTGTGTTTTCCGTGTGTGTTATTTTTTCATTGCTCGCTATATTTCGGCTATCTTTGGATATGATTATGAGCCTCTATAGAGTCCTAAGTTTTGAAAGAACAGTAACCTCCAGGAGATTTTGGCTAGGGAGCTCTTCCTGGTTTTTCCTATTATTGAGTTGTAGCATTATTATTTTCACATTAACTTTATGAAAATCCACTTTTAAGCAAAGGGGTTATTATATTCTGCATGCTTCTTGGTAATTGTGTTGGTTTCATACTTTCATTCTGTATGGATCTCAAAACTTCTTTCTAGTGTATACCATCATTTTAATTACTGAAAGTGTATAGTTTTATCACATTAGTATTTGAAATTAGAAAAATTTTAAATAAATTTTTAAAAGTGCAATTTGCCAATTAGAAGTCCATTTTTTAATTAAAAAACTGTATGATTTAAATAATAATATGAATATATGTTTAAGGATTAAAACGAGAATAAATAACCAAGTTTAAGGTTTAGATGAAACAATTGAAAATTTTGGAAACTTATTTAAAATTTTCTTAATTATAGAGACTAATATAATAATGTGTCAACGCTATACATTTTGAAGGATGAAAATGATGGCTCCATTCTACTAAACTAAACGTGCTCTTTCCGCTAGCTTACACGGCCATTAATGAAAGAAAAACAAGCGACGCATCTCAAGTGCATGACCATAAAAAGTGTGAAGAACAATAGTCAAATTGCACTTATCACACTTTATTGACATTAATTAGTATTTTGAAATCATTCTTGATTGAAACCACCCAATACATAAATCAATTTTATTTAATTATTCTAACTATCCAAAGATCTTAAGTTTGAGTTTTAGATATATAAATATTTAAAAGGAGAATTTTATTATCTATAATAATTTTATTCAGCTTAAATAAAGTTTTGTTGACTTTTAAATTGGTCATTTTTATAAGACAGGTTAAATGAATCATAAAATAAAAAGTAAATTCTCATAAATATCATTCAACAGTTTTTGTATATTAGAGGAGAGAAGAAACTTCATTTGATTCTAGGTTTTATTCCAATTTTTTTCTTTATTCTATCATGTTGGCTTTCTAACTTTTTTGGATTTTTTTTTTTTTTATTAACTCAATTCTTCTGCGAATTCTTTCCCCCTATCCCAAACACAAAAAAGTAGAGAAGTAAAAGCATATAAACATTACTCTTCAATTGCATGTAAGACATTTGTGTATTCCATTAAATAAAACCGGTAAGGGAATTGGCTTGTAACAGATGTCTTGGAAAAAATATATTCATAAACAACTTTAGTTAGGTATAACTGTTGGATTTAACAGAAATAAATTATATAATCTCGTAGCATATGTTAGATTTTATCTTAGCCCACGATCACTACAAAAAAAACATAATTTTATCTTACACCATTTTGAACCCTAATGAATAATTAGTGTTACACTTATGCCTTATATTTTAAAATACTTAATTTTACAAAATTTGATTATTACATATTTTCATAATATAAATAATATTTATTTATTATAATTTTTAAATAATTATGTGAAATAAACAATTATTATGTACAAACACAAATTAAAACATTAATGATAAGTATGATTTATTTATCTTAATAAAAAATGTAAATATTGGTTTGTTAATTTAAATATTACTAATATATTATTTCAATACTTTTAAGTATAAAATGTATTTAAGTATATGATATATTTATTGATTTAAAATAAATTTAAAATTTAGTTTCTCTTTCTTTTAGGAAAAATATATTCAGTCGCTAACCTAACCTAAAGATATATGTAATCTAATAGTGATCGAAGCAAATATGGTTGCTATCATCATAATAGCGACCAAATTCAATGGATATCCTAAAGTAGATACCGAATATCATTTGGTCGCTAATTTCACCTTCTTCGGTTACTAAATCAGTCGCTATAATATTTTTGTATTTATAAATATATAGCGACTGAAATAGCCACCGAATATTTTCAGCTACCTTTGTGTCCGTCGCTAATTTTGTCGCTGATGAAACTAAGCCACCATTAAACTTCGGTCGCAATTATAGTCGCAATTGGCGACAAAAACTTTTTGGTAGCTATTTCAATCGCTAACAACGACCAAGTTGCAGTTTTCAGTCACTAAATTTCATTCTTCTAGTATTGGATAAGAATATAGATTATATCCCGATAATGAAGGCAAGAGATGTGGGACTTTTCAATTATATATATATATATATATATATATATATATATATACTGAAAAATTGATATGCATAAAAAAAGTAGTACAAAATTGATACATCAAGCGCGTTATATTAAGAATCGCAAGAAAAAATTTGCCCACATAGCAGTCCTATCCAGTTCTAAAACAAAAAAAAAAATTCTAATTAAGAATTTCTAAATAATTTAGGAATCTATGAATTAATTTAACCATACATTTAAATTGATCTAGAGAATTTCTTTATAAATTTAAAATTATTATTATTATTATTTTTACATTTTTTTTCTTTTTTATATACCTGAAGGTAGTGACAGACTGATAGGTTGGGATGCATGAACTTGACTTGGTACCCTACAAATATATAGATCCTTCAAGTAGGTAATAATTGAATAAATTATGAAGGCAAATGGAGAATATAACAGAAGAATACAGATATTTGGTTCATTTAATACTCTTTTAAAACTTTTTTCAAGCAAGGAATACCAGATAGAGAATCAAATCAAAGCTACCCATTTCTTATATATATATTGTCACAAGCTTTAAAAAACATATATACATGCATATTCCCCTTTTCTAATTTTTAAAAAATAAAATGAAAGGCTATATATAGAGAGCCAACGCGTGCTATACGAGTCCAACTCGGCTTCAAAGTACAACAGTTGAAATCACAATACCTTCTGCCTATCTATTTTCCCCCAACAAAATTTTAGTTTGCTATATATGCAGTTATGCATTCAACAATGATATTGAGTTACAAAGCATATACAAAATGATACAAAGATGTCATTGAAGCTGTGACTCTGACGTGAAGCAAAAGCTATATATATGCAAAATAGAGAGGTAATTTGCTTGTTTTTCATTGAAAGAAATGGCTGTGAACGAATGGCTAAATGGTTATTTGGAGGCCATATTGGACGTGTGAAGCAGTGTAAGGAAGAAAAAAAAATGATGAGCAGGTCACGAATTTTGCAAAGTTTGAAGAAGAGAAAGATCAGAGGGAAGAACATTTGTTTAATCCCACCACCAAGTACTTTGTTGAAGAAGTTGTTAATAGCTTTGATGAACATGATCTTTACAAAACTTAGGTTAAGGTTGGTCTAAAATTGCCTGATCTCTTTCTCCCTCTCCCTCACTAGATCTACTTGCTTCTTTGAAATTTTGATTAAGAAATTAAATTGCAGAAAATTAATTAGTTTTAATCTTGTTCTTTGCCTTTAAGTTCTACTTTATTTTTTTTATTCTATATTCTAATATTATTTAGAGGGATTAATATATTAGATCATCTAGTTATTATTCACCAAAAGAAAAAATAATTAAGTCCCGAATCATTGGGTGAAGAAGGATTAATATATGTTGATTTTGTTAATGAAATATATATAAAAAGGGAAAGTTGATGATAAATTATACCCAAATTTCGTGTGGCATAAAATTTGGATGTTTTATATCAAAATAAAGAATAATATATATTTACGTTTAGATTGGGACCACTTTACAGAAAGGGAGAAATTGTAGCTTCTGTATAATTGGTGGGAGATAGCAACTAGATGATGTTCACCGATTGTGCTTATCATTGAATCGTTTAACTTACTTTTCTATTTAATTTATTTTTTTAAATTTAATATTATCTAAACATATTTTTATTAGAGTAAAATAGTGTATGTACTGGCGTACTGTAATCAAATCACAAATTAATATTTAATAGTAAATTTGTTAATTTTTGTAATAATTATTTTTAAAAATCATATCAATTAATATAATTTCTGATTGGTTGGTATATAACATAATTTTTTTATTGCAGTAATTTTTTAAAATATTTTCAGAACAGAAAAAATAAAAATTAAACTCTTTCTTTTAAACCATGTTTCCTATATATACGTAGAAATTAAATATACAATTAATAGCATGGGCAGCACAGTCCCTATAGATAAAAATAGCTAGGATTTGTTTTCTCACATGCATCCTGCAGTGTTAACAATGGGAAGAAAGAGAACAAGAAATCACGTAATTGCATAACTTCGTATGTAAATTCAACCATATATATGCATGAATGGGGTTTTTTTCCCCAATGAATTTTTTTTATTTAGCAAATAGGGGTAGTCGTAAAAAAAATTATCATTTGGGGATAAATTGTGTCACGTGGCACGACTCATTTTCTTTAATTGGTCGCTAATTTCGGTCGCTATTTCAATCACTAACTTTTTGCGACAGAATATTGTGGTTTTTGTTTTTTATGTTTGTGACTGAAATAGCGACCGAAATTAACGACCAAAATTTAGTGACCAACTTTATTTTTTAGAAAAAGGAGTCGTGCCCAAATGGTAATTTTTTTTACGGATACTCCCATTTGGTAAATAAAAAAACCCCTAATGGGGAAAAGGCCCATGGATGGACAAAAAGAAAAAGAGTTTGCAACTTGGCAACTTGCAAGTAAATAACCTTTATGATAAATGCAAAGGTTTGAAATGTGATTTTCCAAAGAAAAACAATAACAGGATTGCATCTACACATATCCACCTGAATTTACTCAAATGTAAAAATTATTTATCATAGTAATTAAGCCATATATATATATATATATTGCCCTAATTCTTTTGGCATCCCCAGCATAGGAAATAGAGTTAATAATATAATTAAATCTTTAGAATATAATCCTAACTTCAACTCTCTTTTTTTATTATCTATCTTAAATTTACATCTAAGATGATTTTCTAAAAAAAGATTTATTAACCCATTTTTGATGTTCTAATAAGTATCACCATGAATGAATTGGTAACATGTACAGTTAAAATGAAAAATGGTTGGATATAAAAAATAGAATGAATAAGATGATTGTAATTAGTTTATTGTAATTAAGTTTGTAAGCCTAAAATGGATGCATGATAATGGACATGATGCAGGTAACAGCTACACGGAATACCTGTGAACGTAGTAATAGGTTGGAGAATATGTATTGGCGTATATGGCATCTCACTCGCAAAAAGAAATAGGTCAGTGTCCTTCTCCCAACCTGAATATGTTCTCTGCTAGCCACACCTTCAATACTCTCTTAACCCTGAGATATTGTTATATATATGGTTCAAAACTACCACACGTGTCTTTGATACTGACTAACTTTCATGTAACATCCAATTGAATTTTTCAATTAATGAAGATAAGGAATTGAATAAACTTGACTATACGTTACAAATAAATTGGCCCAGGATCATGTAATAATTTCTTCTTAATCATTCATTCTATAGTACTTTACCTTAGACATATGCTACTCCTTTAAACATAGATTCTCAACTTGTTTTCAACTTTCATTTTTTTTTGTTTTTGCACTGAAAAGATGCATTTTAGTAAAGACAAAACTTAGTATAATATGTATAAGTGATTTTGGTGTTATTTTTCTATTGAATCAGAGTTTTACCTCACAATAATAATACATCTAAAAAGTTTTATTCGCTTAGTATTTTTATTAAATATGTTCTTTGGGATTGTCAAAAGTGGTGTGGAGGTAGGGAAAAAGAAAAGTGCATGGTAAAAAATGTAACTTTCAATGTCATAGCAGAGGAATTCAACCCACTAATTTAGAGGATAGGATTTTGGCATTTTTAAAACGAGTAAGGAATAAGTAAATAATCTCAATCATTCATAAGAAAGTGATCAGCTGTTGATATTTTAACACAATCATGATTTGTCATATATATATATATAATATCCACTATTAATTTTCTCATCAATGATTAAAATTAACTTTAGATGAACTAATTAAATCCAGGTATTTATGTATTGCATATTGTTATTCATTAAGGACTTAATCATCCTAAGTAATTAATTAAATTTTTTGAGGTGTTTTGTCCAAATAGTAATATGGAGGGGGAAATAAAATAAACATGAGTTAATTTTGATTGTTGCAGATTGCATGGGATGATGCTCAAAGGCTTGCAAGCAGGCGTCTTGATCGTGAACAAGGCCGTAACGATGCTGCAAATGATCTTTCTGAGCTCTCGGAAGGTGAGAAAGAAAAAGGAGAAGTTAATGCTGCTTTGGAACCTTGTAAAGATTATATTTCCAGAATCACTTCTGAAATGCAACTTTGGTCGGAGGAAGATGATAACTCTAGGAACCTTTTATGTTGTCCTAATCAGGTATTATACTGATTTCACATTCCTTTTTCATACTTAGTTTACACTTTATGCTAAAGATTCTCTTCAAATTGTTAAGTTAATTTAGTGATGGATTTAGTTTAGGGCAAGATGTGGCCTTGATCCACAATGATCCAAAACATAAGTAGTTATTTCAACTGTCCAAGCAAAAAAAGTAGGTATATCGGCTCCAATATTTTCTATTCAAGCAAAAAATTTCATAGCCAACTTTTTTTGGATGGTGCTCTAGGTCACATTGTTACATATTTATGTCACATTGTACATAAGTAATTGAAATGCATGTAAAAATTCATAGTGGTGAAAACGTGATTCTGTACAAAAATTTAAATACCAGGAATCTTGATCCCATTTATGTACTGGTAAGATGATCTTAATTTGTATGTTTGTAAGGATTTAATTTAACTTTATTGTAACTAAAAATGTTTTATAAATTTAAAGATCTAATTACATACTTTTAAAATATAGAGACCTATTTAAAAGTTTTCAAAACAATAGATTAATTTAACTAATATTTAAATATATGAAAGAATTAATAAGAAATAATTACTTAGTGGCTATAATGAAAAGCTAAACCAAGTAAGATATTCTTCAACTTTGTGCATTTTACTAAATAAAAAATTAAAATTATTATTTATTTAAAGTTTTTACCTATCACGATTAGGGCCCTGCAAAAAAATCTATATCCATAAAATAATTCATATCCAATCCAATCTAATCCACTTTAAATCCATTTAAATGGATTAGTTTCATATCCGAATCCAGTTTTTTAGATTTTAAATTCAATCCAATTAATTGGATGTGGATTGGATATTTGTTTGGATTTTTAAATCCAATACAATTTTTTGGACAATGACAGCTAGGTTTTTTTTGCCAACTGTTATGAACCATTTTTGATCGATGTCGTCTAGAGTCATTTTGGTCGACCAACTAATAATGATTTTAAACCGTCATTGGTTGAGCCTATTTTTTGATTAATGTTGGTAAGGCCTTTTAGCCAACATTGATTAAGACTATTTTTTGGCCGACGACATCCAAAGTCTTTTTGACCAACATCAGTTGAGACTATTTTTTGGTCAACGCCAGTTAGGTTTCTTTTATTGATGTTTGTCGAGATTGTTTTTTTTATCGACGTTAGGTGGGTTTTTCGCTCGACGCTGACTAGAGTTTTTTTGGTCGATGTCAGACAAGACTATTTTATGGCCGACATCGGCTGAAAAACATCATCGATCGACATCGGCCAAAAAATCTAGTTGATGTCGGCCAAATATTCCCCTAATTGACGCCAATCGAAAAACCCTAGTTGATGTCAACAAAAAATATCCCTAGCTAACGCCAACCAAAAGAAATAGTCATGGTTAATGTTGGCCAACAAATCCTAGCCATTGCCAACAAAAATATAGTTTCAACCAGCGTCAGCAAAAAAATCTAGCTAACGTCGACCAAAAAATAGTCCTAACGGATGTTGGCAAAAAAATATTAACGATCGACATCGACCAAAAATAACCTTATCGATGTTAGCCACAAAAACCCTAACCAACATTGGGCAAAAACTTGTCATGATCGATATTGATCAAAAAACCCCTAGTCAATGTCGGCAAAAAAATATCACCGACCAACATTGACTAAAAATCCTAGCCAACCTCAACCAAAATGTAACACTACCTAAGATCAACCAAAAATATCCTTAACCAATGTCGACCGAAAATGCATTGACTGATGTCAGCCAAAAAATAGTTCTGGTTGATGTTGGTCTAAATATGTCTGAACCGATACCTGTCGAAATTGTCCTGATTGAGGTAGGCCAAAAATACACTAACCAAGATCGATAAAAAATAGTCTTGACCAAGGTCGGTTGAAAATAGTTCTTATATAGACTAGTACTAAGTTTTCACTTTTTAGCATTTAATAACTAAAATTTATAAAAAAAAATCCTTATAACATTTAAGTGGATATAAATTGGATATTACCAAATCCATATTCATTTAAATGGAATGGATCTTGAATCTAAATTATTTTTTAAAAAAATATGGATATAGATTTAAAGTCCAATCCATTTAAATAGATATGGATTTGATATGGATTGGATTCTTAAAAATCCAATCCATGCTCGCTCCTAACCACGATTAATGAGTTTAATCATAATAAAATAATAATATAAAATAATTTTATATTATCGTCTAGTCACAAATTATCATCATTATAACACATTACATTTACAATTTTTAGTTATTATTTTTACAGATTTAATGTTGTCACTGTAGTATTCATGATTTGGTTCGAGGAGAAAATATGGAACTTAGGAGAGATTCTGATACTGGTGGTCAGGTACCTGTTTGCTTTCACTGCTATATTTGTATTTCATGGTCAATTTTCATTTTGGGTACAACAAATTGTCCAAGAGGGCTAGGGCGCATGTAACACACTTTTTCTAATATATATTTTTTATTATTGATTAAAATTTACTGATAAGTATAAACCAGTACAAAATTATGAGTGAAATTCATTAAATCAGAAATGATACTGTGTTGATTTTTAATAAATTTTAATCAATAATAATAAAAAACCTGTTGATGATGTAACAAAAAGAAAATAACATGTAAAAGGAGTGTGTTAGAGAAGTATTGTTGACATTTCTCTTTGTCCAATAACATTTCTTTTGTCCTATAACATTATGCCTTGTTAAAAACCAAACTTAATAAACCGTTTCCTGCTATTTTTTTTTTCTCTAGACACATGTTGGCAAATTGTGACATAGGATAATTATGTCCTTAACGGCCATGACAGATCAATTAATTTCAGGTGAAATATGTAGTGGAACTTGCTCATGCTTTAGCCAACACAAAAGGAATTTACCATGTTGATCTATTGACTAGACAAATAGCTTCACCAGACAGACACTAGTAGAAGTGGACTCTTGCTATGGAGAGCCTATTGAGATGTTGTCAACCCCCTATGATGGCAGTGATTGTGGGGGAGCATACATCATTCATCTTCCATGCGGAGGAGTGAGAGTCTTGTTATGACACAATTTAATATCAGAAAAAGGAGTCACTGTTTTATTGCTTCCTATGAATAAATCAACTCCCAGTATGAAATAAGGAGGAAAGTGACCTTACAATGTTGAAAATAACAGCAGAGAAGAAAAACAACAGAGAAGAATAGAATTTGGGAAGAGGGGAAGATTTCATCACACATTCCACACACCCTTCCCCATCCACTCATTCTCTCTTTTATACTAGCCTGTCACACATAGTCTCCACCTTGAATTTGTTACGGGCACCCTCTCACTCCTCTTTCTTTCCTTCATTTGTGAATCCATAACTAACTCCTTTGCCACCTGTCCATTTGTCTTATTTTTTTCTGACTCATCATTGTGTGGACCCCATTCTATTACATTACCCTCCCCTTTAAAAGCAACCTTGTCCTCAAGGTTGAAATTAGGATAACTAACTTCCATCTCAGCTTTGTCCTCCCAAGTAGCAGCACCCTCATCCATCCTATTCCATTTAATTAAGACTCGTGGAACTGGAACAATACCTTGAAGTATGGTTCTATGTTGCAGCACAAATTCAGGTTGCATAATTGGACCATATTCGGAAGTAGTCAATGGAAGAGGGAGATATGGATTTGTGTTGGTTCCCTTAAAGGCTTTCAATTGGGACACATGGAAAACATGATGAATTTTTGCAGTTGAAGGCAATTGAAGTTTGTAAGCAACAATTCCAATTTTTACTATAACTGGAAAAGGCCCAAAATAACGCATCCCCAATTTATGGTGTTTACGTAAAGCTATAGAGGTCTGCCTATAAGGTTGCAGCTTGACCAACACATTATCTCCCACAACAAAATCTACAGGTTGTCTCTTTTTACCAGCAAACTTTTTCATAACCTATTGGGCTCGAAAGAGATTATCTTTCAATTGTCTTAGAATTTCATCACGGTGGCATAATCGTTCTTGCAACTCCAGGGAGGTGTAAGCATTTTGTTGGTACTATGTGACAGTAGGTGTTAGTATATGGATGTCCTAGAGACAATCTTTTCATCAGATTAGGACATACATGTACTTTTCATATTGTCATGAATAAATTATAAGCACTCTTTATCTTGTTTCATATTCTATCTAGATATCATTATTAATATATGAGTAACTGGATAAAACCCTTGGAATAGAATAGGTATCTCTTGAGTATCAATGATGGGATCACGATCATGAGGATTCAAGGATACCAGATGTCTACTCCTAATTTTATGTTCATAGTCTAGAGACACTGAGAATGGGGATCAGTGATCTCGGGTAAGACTAGCACGACTTATCTACTTGTATGCAGATACAAGGTAAAGACCTTATGAGCTACAGACATAGAGATGTCTCAGCTAAAGTTGTGGGTGGACCTATAAGGGTATAGGTCGCACTGAACGGACCCATAAAGAGACTCTATGAGGAAATCTCACAGATAGTATCATTAGAGTAGTCTCTTATTATTTGGGTGTGTCTTTCCTTATTTCAAAAGTTTTCACCTAGACCGTGTTTTAGAAGACATGTTTTGATCCTATACCTCGTTTGCCTGAAACATGGAAACACATAGGTATACCTTTGGGCATGTCCTGAAAGAACACGAGTTTAGGGTGATTAGTTGAAGGGATTCGTCAAATCTCTGTGAGAGATTAGGTTATCTATAAATCGGAGAAATCGGGATGACATATATGGGACTCGGGAATCTATGCATAGTAAAAGAAATCATGAGATGATTTGCCTTTAGAGTCAGTAAAATTGGAGACTCCCTATTTCGTATTAAAGCTTACCCTAGACCGCAAGGGCTGATACGTTAACTTATCCTAGGTTTTATGGGAAGGTAACCGAGACGAAAGGAAATACAAACCAAATAGATTTAATAGGATGATCTTGTCATTTACCTAACTAGTTCTGGGGCAACAAAGCATTGCTAGTGCTCTGTGTTGTCATTAAATGGGTAGTGGCCTTGTTAGGCACAAACTCATTTATGTCAGTAGCTATGTTGGACCTAATGGGTCACACACTAACACTTTATTGTCATGACATTATAACATTAAAGGTTTTGGGCCTAATAATGGTTGTTGGCCCAAGAAGGAGTTTGGATACCTATCTTAAAGAGAGAAGGGCGTATGAATGAAGTTAATGGGCTTGGATAGTCCAAGACATTATTAATTAATTTAAATAGTTAAATTAATTATCTAATATTTAAATTTGATAATTTAAATTTTGAATTTAAATATTTTAAAATGAATTAACTACAGTAGTTAGTTTCTTATCAAAAGGAGAAGATAAGAGCTAGATTTGAATTTGAATTCAACTAGCATCTTATCATGATCATGTCCTAGATTTTAGGAAGATGTTTGAGGGCTGATTAGGGGCTTACATACGGCTGAATATTTAATCATTATTTGGCAAAATAATTCCCAAGTAATTGACTTGGTCTTAGGAAGATATGATGGGAGGTTGTTGGCAATTTTTGAAATGCAACAACTCCACTTTATCTTCACGTGTGGGGTGCTTCATAATCAGATTTTTTGGTTAAAAATCTGACTCAAACTCTTCTATAAAGTTTGTTCTTGTGATCATAGTTCTCTAAGGTTTTTTTGAAAGAAAAAAAAAATTATCTACCTTCTTCCCTTTCATACTCCCCTTGTGTGTGAGTTTTGACAGAAAATTCAGCCACCAATATCATCTATTGGTGAGCCTCTTAGATAAGAAAAAAACTTTGAAACCTAACCTTCTTCCTCTCCATTGGTGCGCATAGCCTGCCTCCATTGGTGTTTGTTGGTGGCCTTCAAGAAGTGTTCTTGAGTCTTGACAAGGAGTGGTGTGGATCAACATTAGAGGGCTTGTATCTTCAAGTCTATCCTTGATCATCAAGTTTCAAATACAAAAAAGGTAATATCTATGTCCTAAAGAATGATTCTTGTGTGGTATGTGTGTTTCCGCTTGAAAAAAATTTGTTTTTCTTCTCACATGCCTTCGGCCTTCAAGGCACAATCTTTCAGTAAGAGGATCCCAACCATCAAGAGCTTTGAAAGGAGTTATGCCGACACTATTATGGAAGGAAGTACTATACCAATACTCTACCCAAGGGAGAACCTTAAACCACTGTTTAGGTTGCTGGAAAGTCATACATCTAAGATACATTTCAAGGCATTTATTTAAAGCTTCGGATTGACCATCCGTTTGTGGGTGATACGCAATGCTCATAGCCAGTGTTGTTCCTTGCAGCTGAAATAAGTGTTGCCAAAATTTGCTTGTAAAAACCTTATCCCTACCCAATACGATGGACTTGGGCATGCCATGTAGCTTCACAAAAATATCAGCTACACTTTTACTGCTATAGTCAGACTTAAGGACAAAGAAATGACCATATTTGGTTAACCTATCAACAACAACCAAAATAATAGTGAACCCAAACGATAACGGTAAACCTGTTATAAAATCCATTGCAATCTCCTCCCATCCTTGTGAAGGAATATGGAGTGGCTATAATAATCCTACAGGCAAAGTTGTTGGTGTTATGGCCTTTTGACACACCGAACATTGTTGTATAAATTGTGTGATATCCTCCCTCATATTGGTCCAATAAAATTGAGAAGCAATTCGTGCCAAGGTTCTGGCAACTCCTGAATGACCCCCTATGGGGGAATCATGATATTCATGTAGAATTTGTTTGATCAATCCACTATGCGGAGGAATTAACAAACAACCTTTTCAATGTAACAAATCATCCATGCTGGAATAATTGGCATCTATACATACTTGTTCTGAACATTGTTTGAGCAACTCGGCCCACTTGGGATATGCTTTGAGTTCCTGTTGTAATTCATGTAGGAACATATGTTGCAGTTCTGACCACACCACATACAACACCCTTGACAAAGCATCAGCAGCCAAATTGTCCTTTCCGGGCTTATATTCAATTTTGAAGTCAAACCTGATAAATTTATGCAACCAAGCCTGTTGTTTTGGAGTCTACAATATTTGATCCAGTGAGGCCTTTAAACTTTGTTGGTTAGTTCTAATTATAAACTAATGCTCGAGGAGATAATGTCTGAATTTGGATATGCAGCGGTAATAACAATAAATTCGCGCACATATACAGACTTGTGTTAGCTGTTAAAGGGAGTTTCTTCGAAAAAAAAAAGCTATAGGATGCCCAGCTTGACTCAAAATTGCCCCAATCCCGAATCCAGAAGCGAAAGTTTTTGGAATAAATGGCTGCTGGAAATTTGGCAGAGCTAAATCCGGAGCTGAAGTAACAACATTTTTTAGATGAAGAAAAGTATATGCAGTTTGCTCATTCCATGTGAAATTGTTCTTTTTAAGTAAGTTGGTCAGAGGTGATGCAATAGAGGGATAAGATTGAATGAATCTTCTATAATACCTAGTGAGGCCTAAAAAACCCATTAACTATGTAATATTAAGGGGTTTTGGCCACTCCAGCATGGCCTGGACTTTAGTCTTGTCCATGACAACTCCGTTCCCTGAAACTATGTGCCTAAGGTAATCCACCTCCAACATACTAAAAGAACATTTAGATAATTTAACAAAGATGTGCCACAATAAGATTTATGAAAGGTGATCCAAATGTTCCAAATGGCTTGGCCAATTCGGGCTATAAGTAAGTATGTCATCAAAGAAAACTAGCGCAAATTTGCGAAGTGCATGGTGAAAAACTTTGTTCATCAAGCATTGGAAAGTGGAAGGGGCATTTGATAACCTAAATGGCATTACTAGCCATTCATAATGTCCATGGTGGGTCCAGAAAGTCGTTTTATGTCTATTTGTTGGCTTCATGAGGATTTGGTGATACCTGAACCTTAAGTCTAACTTCGAGAAGTACTAAGCACCATGTAGCTCATCTAATAGTTCATCAACAGTAGGCATCGGAAAACTATCTTTAACAGTTAAAGCATTGAGAGCCCTATTATCAGTACAAAACCTCCAAGTGCCATCTTTTTTTTTACCAGAATAATAGGTGAAGAAAAAAAGCTAATGCTAGGTTGTATGATACCTTGCTCCAGCATTTCAATCACCATCTTCTCAATTTGTTCTTTTTGGCTATGAGGATATCTATATGGTCGCACCTTGATAGTTTTAGATTCATCTAGCAGAGATATAGCATGGTCTTGTTCTCTTGGTGGGGGTATGCCTTTTGGTTCTTGAAAAACGCATGATATTGGTGTAACAATTGCGATAATTCTGGTTTCCTGTCCGTAAGCAATTTCAGGATCCGGATCATCTGGGCTAATATCATCTAATTGCAACATGAATAACTTCTTGTTGGGACAACGATGTTGAATAGAGAACTTGTCATCACAATAATAACACAATCCTTTATCCCTTCCCAGTTGCATTTCGGCAAAGCTTATGTGTTTAATGGAGGGTGATCTTGGTGGGAAGGTAGAGGTTTTATAGGCAGGTGTGGGTAGTAAAGGAGGAAGGGTTTGTTTGGGAGAAGTTGTGGGACTAGCTCGGAATGTATTGTTACGGTTATTAGGGCCTGGGGTGATGGGATGGAATTTTGGGTTAATGGAAGACAACGGTAAGGTGTGGGTTGAATATTTATCTTCAAATAATTGAGCAATTGTCACTGCCTGAATTAATGAAGTGGGGGATTGGGATAATACCTCCTTTGTAGGTCTTTCTGGAGTCCACTAATAAAGCAATCCATGACCGCTTCTATTGTTAGACCTGTGACTCGGTTAGCTAAAGCAATGAATTCCGGGTAATAGTCACTAATGGACCCACTCTACACCAATTTGAATAGAGCAGTTCTAGGTCGGTAAAAAATAGAGGGACCAAATTCGACCTCAATAGCTCTAGTCAGAGCCTGCCATGTCTGAAAGGGGCTTGTGCGTTGAAGTAACTGAAACCAAGGTACCACCGCTTGATCCATATGAACCGTCGCGATAGTAAGTGTTGTGTAACACCCCGTGTATACCCGGCGTATTAACATTATAATAATATCAGATTAGCGCTTAAACAAGTTAATTAAAACCTTTTTAAAGCATAGCGGAAGCATAAAACCGAACCATATTTCTTGATAACATTATGTATGGAATAACAACCCACATCAACCATCAACAAGCCCCTACTTAAGATCATACAAACAGACCATAGGCAGAAACATAAATATCTCAAAGATATAAACAGGAGGAAGCATAACAGAACGAAAACCGGATATATACATCATCAACTGGCACCCGAGGTGCATATACAATAATAAGCGTCCGAGCGCTTTCTGATCCCACGGATCCTTCCTCACAGGAGGGCATACATATATACACAAAGTATACATAACAACTACATGTACATCACATGTCTTCCCTCTACAGGGGTACAAAACATAAATAGATGCTGAGCCGAACTCCAAGCATACAAAACGTAACATCCGCTGAGCCGAGCTCCAAGCGTACAAAACACCATCATAGCTGAGCCGAGCTCCAAGCTATCCTCTGCTGCCCAAGGCCAAGCAGGTACCGTCTCTACTGGGGCCTCCCGCCCTGAGACCGCTCCCCTCTACCAGAAGCATCACCTGAAAAAGCATAAGCCCCACACGGGGTGAGATAAAAATCTCAGTAAGCTCAGGGTCCTTGGAAGCATCTCCTCCACCCTGGCTCACTCAGCATGACACACGTCATCAGGGAATCACATCCATCTGGGCCGCACCGGCCTCTCATACAATATACAAAGCAAGCTATCTAAGCTCTATGTACAGCGGACCGAGTCAAACGCCGACCTCAGTGTGAAACCGGAATTCACACCCGTGTCATCCCATCGGGTGCTACCCCTTCACATGGATGCACGTATATGGTACCTCCGAGACTAGGCACTCACCGCGACGGGACACATCCTAGCTCTTGGCCTCAAGGAATCTCCGCATCCCGGGACCGAGTCAACCAGAGCCAGCCAACTAGGAGGAAACCATCTCCTAGGGAGGTTCATATCTATCTTAACTGGCCAGAAGATCTAATAACAGGCTTAATACATCTATCAAGCACAGATACAAGCATGTATATATATAGGCATGCAACAACCACACAATGCATGAGTCATGAATGTAACCAATACTCCCTCGGAGTATGGTGGAGCACAAGCAAGTGGGAAACATCCCCAAGGGTCCAGAACTTACCTGGCAAAGCCGAGCTCTGCAGTTCTTCCCGTGCTCTGTGGCCCACGCCATTGACACCCGTGGTGTCACGCCCTATCAAGGCACACACATAACGTGTATCAACATACAAGCCACACAAGGCACAAGCCATACGGTTCTCAACCGCTCACAAATGAAAGGACTCACAATCCTTCCCAAAACCACAAGGTCATCTATCCTATGGTTCAACAAGACTTGGCATACACCAGCCATCAAGCCAATAGCCTCACAAGGCCATCTAAACCACCATCCAAGGCTCTAGCATGTCCATACTTGGCTAAGCAACTCAGCCCAACATCAACACATGCATCACAAGGAGCCATGAAATCAACATTCACCAAACTCACATATGAGAGCTAATCCTACATTCTCACAACATTCCAAGCACATGCTTTAACATGACCCAAAGCTAAAACAAGCTCTATCAAAAGTGGGTCACTATTCACCCTAAACCCCAACTCATGAATCAAGAGGTGAATCTCGAGTTTCTTACCTCAAATGACGCAAGGAAGGCCCAAGGACGACTTCTCCTAGCTTGGGTACTCACGAATCGTCGCTGTTCCTCGCTGAGCTCAAGTTCCGTGAACTTCCCTTGAGAAAGAGATTCTCAAAATGAGTGGGTTTGAGGTGAAAGAGAGGATGGATTCAAGCTCAAGAAGTGATTTCCATCACAAAACAAGCTTAAGGGATGGATTGTGGTGAGATATGGTGAAGAAACCAAGCTTGGGCACTCAACAATGGAGGTAGGAGGTCTGAGGAAGAAGAAGAGAAGGTTGGGGCTCCAAAAATCGCGAAATAAGCTTTATATAGTGGGTCTGCCCGAGCTGCGGCGCTGATCGTGCCAGCTGCAGATCCACGGCGCCAAGAGCGCCAACCCCCGCACCAAGAGCGCCGGCCTCCAGAACCTCTGGCGCCAAGAGCGCCACATCCCGCGCCAAAAGCGCCATCTTCCCGAAACCACGGCGCCACCAGCGCCAATCCCAGCACCAAGAGCGCCAACCTCCAGAGATACCCGCGCCACAGGCGCCAGCTTCCGCGCCTCAAGCGTCAACATCCAAAACATCTAGCGCCAACCGCGCCACACACGGAGCCAACCGCGCCAACTGGGAAATTTAGAGTGGTTCCGGCGCCACCAGAGCCGACCTGGCACCTGGAGCGCCAACCACCAGAGACCATGGCGCCGGGAGCGCCGCTCCTGCGCCATCAGCGCCCACTAGCAGAGACCTTGGCGCCATCAGCGCCACACTTTTGGCCACGGCGCGATCCGCGCCAGATTATGCAGAAACACTTCTGCAGAAGATTTTTCTGCATAATCCAGCCCCAAAGGCCTCAGACTCGCGCTATACGCGCCCAAACTCGCGCCAAGCGCGCTGGGACTTAGGGATATCACATGTTGGATATAGGGGGAGCAACAAGAAGAATGAAACCTATGACTTAGAAGAATGTTTTGAGCTTTTCACATGCCTTGAAAATTGTAATTCAAATGAAGTGTATGAGAGGCCAATCTTTTGATCCTTGCATTGCATGCACATAATCATTAACATGCTTAAATGTTTTCATTAAAGTATCAAAGCTACTTAAGCTTTGAAAAATGATTTAATTTAGTAATGTTTTTGGAAAAATGCAACTACACTATTTTAATCGATTACACAGTGGATTAATCGATTATTTGGTTCGTGTTTAAAATTGGAAAAGCTTTGATGAACATATTAATCAATTACACTACTCTTGAAATTGATTACATAGTGTAAAATGAATATTGTGCATTGGTGTGTTAATCGATTACCGTTATTCGTAATCGATTACATAAGCTATTTGAAAAAGCTTGCTTCACTGCTTTAATTGATTACCATAAAATGTAATCAATTACACAAACTTTTTCTGAAATAAAACTTCTCTGATTTAATCGATTACAACTGGGTTAATCGATTATTTTGTTCATTGTGAAACCCATAATGGAGCCTTGAATACTTTAATCGATTAAGTGACAATTTAATCGATTACATAATTCATTTTAGTCTATTATTTGGCGCGTGTAATCGATTATAAGTTGTTACGAAAAGCTGTTATAAATAGAAAGAAGGCTTGGCTTGAAAAAGAACTTGAACACTTCGAATTTTCTTAATACACACAAGCCTTCGAAGAGTTAGAAAGTGATTTTCTGGGTTAACTAAGCCATTGTCCCACTCTTTAATCTTCATGGGTATTAAATGATTTCTTGGGCAAGAGATTTCAAAAGAGTAATGGAGAGCATGTTCTGAAATTCTTTTTCTGCATTCAAGTTTGATTGGTAACTCACATGCATTCATATTCATTGGATCATCAGGTTGTTTCTCTCCATTATCTTTGGTTGTAAATTCGTTTTTGTAATGTTTGTTATTTGATGCTATTGTAAAGAGGTTCTTTGAAGCTTGTGCTAGAGTAGTGTTCTCTAGGGAAGAACAGAGTAGTGTTCTCTAGTTCTTGATCACTAGAAGTCTAATAGGGTTTTAGATTTATATTCTGTATCTAGTGTTGATAAAGAGAGTTTGTTGTAAAGCTTGTAAGAACTGAAATTTATAATAGTAGAACTCTAATCTAGTGTTGATTAGAAGAAACTGATGTAGCTTCTTTTGAGAAATGAACCAGTATAAATTCTTGAGTTGCTTTTCTATTCCTTTATCTTTATCAGTTATCTTATTCATTTGTTCTTGGCATTATTATCATTACTCAACAAGTTCTGTTTTGAGCTATTGATTTCTTGAGCTGAGTGATTTGATTGATTAAAAGTATTCTTGGTTTAAAAGTGATGAAGATCCTTTAACTCTGATTTTATTGATAAACAATTTTTTTTAAATACTAACTCTAACCAATTCACCCCCTCTCTTGGTTATTGTGGGTATTCCTATTGTTTTCAATTGGTATCAAGAGCAGGTTCTTGAGTGTTATTCAAGATCACTATCTTTCTTTAAAAGAAAATGAATACCACACAAATTACCTTCAAAAAAGGTGTCTCCCTCAACCGTCCTCCAATGTTTGAAGGAGAGCACTTCAATTTTTGAAAAAATAGAATGAAAATATTTATTCAATCAAATGACCCAGGTGCTTGGAATGCTATAGAAAAAGGTCCTGTTATTCCTATAAAAATAGTTGGTAATGATACGATTTCCAAAGAATGGGATGAAATGACAGATGTTGAAAAGAGAGTTGTTCAATATGATTTTAAAGCTAAGAATATGATTACTTCTGCACTTTCCTCTGATGAATTCTTTAGAACTGTTAGGTGCACAAGTGCAAAGGAGATGTGGAAAATGCTGGAAATAACTCATGAAGGTACAGACGAAGTAAGAAGATCAAGAAAACATGCCTTAATCCATGAGTATGAAATGTTCAAGATGAACACCACGGAAAGCATATCTCGGCTTCAAACAAGATTCACTCACACAGTTAATCATCTTCTTGGTCTTGGAAAGATTTTGATGCTGAAGAGTTGAACATCAAAATCTTGAAGTGTCTCACAAGACCATGGCAACCAAAGGTGACAACAATCAAAGAATCAAAAGATCTATCCAAAATGTCCATGGCTGCACTTTTTGGTAAGCTTCTTGAGTATGAACTTGAAATGTCACAACTAACCAATGCAGAAGATGCAGAAAAGAAACAAAAAAGCATAGCCTTGAAAGCTGCATCCTCAAAGATGGAAGACTCAAGTGAAGAAGATGAAGAAGACAACATGAATCTAATTGTCAAAAAGTTCAGCAAGTTCTTGAGAAGAGACAAGAACAAAAAGTTCACAAAGAATAACAACAGAAGGAGTGACAACAATTTCACTTGCTTTGAATGTGGTAAGCCTGGCCACATTAAATCTGAATGCTCTATCTTTTTAAAAAAGCAACAAGGTGAAAGCAAGATAAAGAAAAAAGGAAAGCCTAAGAGAGCTTACATAGCTTGGGAAGACAATGAGTCAACAACTTCTGAATCATCAACTGAAAAGGAAGAAGCAAATGCGTGTCTCACTTCCACAATAAATGAAGATGATGAACCCTCAAGTACTAAAACTGAGGTAAGTTCTGAATTTGATCAAGTTGTTGATGTTTTTCAAGAAATGCATGATGAGGCTCAAAAGCTTGCAAAATCCAATAATAGGCTAAAAGGAAATCTTAGATGACATGTCACAAAAATTGCAGAATTGCAAACTGAGATTTGTAACTTGAAAGAAGAAAATGAAAAACTTGTTTCAAGTTACAAAATGAATGGATGTATATGTGCTTCTTCTTCATCTAATGTTGACAAATACAATGATTTGCAAAGAGTTTGATGAGTTAAAAAAAGTCAAGGTGAAAAATATATGGTAGTACTTTCAGAAAATAAGTACTTGGTTGATCTCTTGAAAAGGCTTTTCAAGGAAAATCCAACTTGGTTGAAATGCTAAGTGTGCAAAAATATGCTGGAGATAGTTATGGATTGGGTTACAAACATGGATCAAAACCTTATGGAAAAACTAAGTTTGTGAATCCAAAGCAGAAATATCAAAAAGTTGTCTCAAAACCAAGGTTTAATCACATGACTTATTTTGGAAGAGCATAAAAAATAGTAACTAAGAAAATGACTATTTTGATGCTATGTATCGTGGGAAGTGAACCAGGGGGAGGAGAGGCCTCCAAGAATCCTGAGTTTACTAAGATTGTATCTCACCCCGGTTGGGGATTATATCTTGCAAGTGATGAGAGAAGATCGGATGATGCACCCTGGGCCAAGAGACCCGAGTAGGGGAGAGGAGCTCGGATGATACATCCCGGGCTAAGAGGTCGGGTAGTGGTCAGGTTCCGATTGAACCTTAGGGTATTATTTTGAGAGCATGTGGCTCATTGTTTTGTATGTATGAATGTATATTTATATATACGTGTTATGTACCTCAGATGGGAGAAACAAAGATGATGTATATTATTATATATTTTGAAACTTATTTTGCATAAGTTGCGTGTTTACCTTTCCTTATGCGAAGTAGGTTTTGTTGGTGACGTAGGATAACGTCATTTTGTTAGTTGCTTCCGTATTAATTAATTAATTGATTAATCGTCTTTAATTAATCGCTGCACTTAACGGTCATAATTAAATGTTAATAAATCGGATGCATACGAGGTGTTACATTTTATCACACTAATTTGATCAATTTGGTGACATATGATAAGTTAAGAGATTTTACATTAAATAAGTATTTGTCAAGTCACTCAACGTTACCATTGTTAGTGTACTAAACTAACATAATAATATGCAATAAGGTCTCACATAATTGGTAGATGATTTGATTCCTTAGTTTGGTGATTTGGGTTTAATTCCCTACTCATAAATATGAAGAAGATTTTATTGAGAGAGACAAAATTCACTTTGATGACCTCTATGCCTCTAAGTAGTGACGAATCCAAAAAAATTGTTTAATAGGGGGAAATAGTCCATAATATTTTCACACAAAAAAATATTATATAAGTTTTTATAAAGTACATAATTTCATGACAAAAAATTCTAAAATGTCTAAGTTTCTATAAATTACAACTACCTTCACATATCAATATATTTTCTCTATTATCTCTTATAACTTTTTACCTTCATTTAAAAAAAAAACAATTGTCTTATGAGTATGTATGGGGGCTGATGCCTGCCGAAGTTCAAGAAAGTTGGTGACTTGATGACAGGGGAGCCTACGACCGAAGCTCCATATATTATTGTTTTGTGGGGGAAATTTTTTTATTAAAGATGTTTAACTAAAAATAAGAAATTGGTTGTGGGGGCAATTGGTCCCATAATATTTTGAGTGCATCTATCAATGTTTCCAAGATTATTCTTATTATTTTCGACTATAAAAATATCTTACTTTCAACAAAGGAAAAAAAAAACAACATAATAAACAACTTAATTTGTTTAATTTTAATATTTTAAGATACAAAAGTAAAACATGTTAAATTTAGGAGATCATGGTTTCAAAAAAAAAATTAGGAGATCATATCAAAATTAAAAATTAAGATAAAGAGCTAAAATATTTTTTTTTCATATGTAAAAGAAGTAAGAGAACTAAAAAAAATTAAGAGAATTAATAGTAAAATATTTTCTCGAATCCTTTATATAAAAAACAAATTATTAATTAAGTAGTTGTTATAATTACTAACATTACATGTAATTCAAGAGATAATTCTTCTAAAAAGTAAGTGTGGATTATATTATTAATAGGTGAATAAATATATCTACTTAAATAATAAAAAAGTGAATATTTCATTAGTGTGTCTTATAATACATAAAGGATACGAAAGAAAAATTAACAATTAATATATCTTAAAATAATTTTGTTTTTTATAATTAAAATAAAAAATGCACCTATTTATTTTAAAGATAAAAGGTTGTGAAGGAATATTAAAATAAAATTTAGAATTAATCTATACGTTTTGTGCATGTGAAAAGTTTAATTAAATGTTTTTTTATCCAATAAAACTTCTTACATCTTATCCTAGTAACTAGGTGTGGAATCCATGCATCCAAATTGTAAGCACGTGGATGACTACAAAGATGCCAACGTCAAAACCTCTTTTCAATCACCAAAGATAGGGATGATAAAGTGGGTCAGTCCACTCAAAAACGAATCGAGTTGGCCCAACCTACTAAAAAAGTGGGTCGAGTTGAGTTGACCCATTTTTACAAAGTGGGCTAAAAATACTAGTCCGTCCCACTTTAAAGTGGATTAGTGGGCCAGTAGACCAACCCACTTAAAAATAAAAAAAAAAAATTTTTTTTGAAAAGGTAAAATAATTATTAAAAAAATTCAAATGTAATTATTTATACTAAAAATTAATAATGTACTAACTTAATCCTATAACAATGATTTTTAATATATAATACATGTCTAATAGAAGTAAAAGCAAGCACGAAATACATGTTTAACAATGATTTTCAATTAGCTCCTAAGTCTTAACAAATTCTTAAATATTTTTTTCACAATGATGCAGACAATCAAAACATAATTGTACATGCAGTATAACTTATTATTAGGTTCCAAATAAAAATGTATTAGGGTTAAAGATTCAAAATCATTCACTTCTTTCTAGTCACTCTCCCTTTAAGTTACTCTTTTAATTACCTATTAAATATTTTATTATTTTTTATTAGTGGACTGACCCACCCTTGACCCACATTTTTGTGAGCTGGATTGGCCCGATCCGTTTAATGCATGTGGACTCAAAATCTCAACCCAACTCACATTTTTTCGTGGATTAAACGGGCCGACCCACTGGATCAGACCGTTTTGCCATTCCTAACCAAAGAAAATACATTAGAGATCTCATATTTGCATCTGGGCATGATTCTGTCTGCAATTCATTCACGCTTGCAATTCCAATCTCTCGAAACTCTCTCTGACATGCAATTCTCAATCCAACAAAAGATTCTTATCATCTCTGTTTTCCATAAGCAATTAATATATTAATTAATTAAAATATTGAAATTGGTGTACTTTCTTTCTCAAATATAATTAGTTTTACGATTATTTTATTTTTTTTCCCTTGGATTGGAGCTGGGTTTCTTGTGGTGGGAGAAAAACCCTTATTCTCTGGTTTGGGAATATCTGGGTCTCAATTTAGTGGAATACCCTTCGTAGTTGGAAGTTAAATTTTGAAACTTTGGACGAAGATGGCAAATAGGAATGTGAGAATAACCAATTGGGTCCATAAGAAGATCACTGATCCCCTTCTCTCCATTATTCGAAGGTACTCTTCAAGCTTTTCGCTTTTTCCCCTCTCTTTCCCTGATCTACTATTCATTTGTTCTGAATCACTGCTACATGTGATTTGATCCATCTTCAATTTATTTATTTAAAAAAAAAATGGTTTTCCAATGCAATGGTTGTCTGTGATATATGATATAATTTGTTCTTCATTTTAATTACTCCCCTCTCTAAAACAAATTAGGCCTGGAAATATGATATCCTGGGTATATCTTATTGAAAAAGAACAATTGTGAGTGGCCTCTTGTTGATGCTTGGCTATGTTTTTATACATGGTTGTTCTTTCTTTAATTTAATTTTTTTTCTCTATCTTTTGGGAAGCCATGTGAGAATGTTTTTTATGCCGAAAAATGAAATATCACATGCTTTATGGAACTGAAATTGTTGTCAAGTCTAGCCTTCGGAAATCTTTGAATACAGTTGTAGTTTGATGATTTATGGTACTTTTTTTTCAGAGGAGCTGAACCAAACCAGTTGGCCTTCTCTACTGCTCTTGGTATTACATTGGGACTATTTCCTATATGTGGTATGTTGTAATTAACCCACCTGGAGTTATATTGTCATTTATGTTGGATTTGTTTATTATACCACTGACCACTCAAAATCATGCTTGTAACTAAGATCTTATTGCTTGCACGCATGGTGATTGAATAGGATAGCAACTTTACAGATTTAAATGATTTTCCTGCTTATTTACAATGTTACATATGTCACAATAGCGGAGTGGAGATCCTTCTCCCTGTTAAAATGAAGAATTGAAGGAACTACTGTGATTGGCATACTGTAATATAAATTTGGGGAAGCCGGGTGGGGGAATAAATGTAGAATATTTCCATGTAGTATGTAGAATGTCTATTATATATTTGGTCCTAATTGCTTACAAGATAAATGGCTTCAGATTTGTGATTTGGCTAGTTGTTTTCTAACTCAGTAGGCATCTTAGAGGGGTGATGACATTCAATATGTTAGATATAGAACCAACTAGAGAGAAACTTCATGCTGCACTAACTTTTGAATTAGTGAAAAATGAAAGTAGAAAGGACCAACTTGGTCAGGGGCATGGAATATTCGAGTTTTGGTGCTGGACGTCAGCATATTTTCAATTGACACATGGAGACTACGTATTCTTTATTACAGCCTTTTTTTTTTCTTCATAAATACCTTTTCTTAACAAGTACATTCAGGATTCTGATTATGCAAAATAAAACAATTTTATATCATGTCATCCAGTATGTATTGTCCGAGTGTATTAACCAAACAGAGATTAAGATAATTTGATCAAATATAAAACTTAATAACCATTGATACTGACACTACATACACAACAAAGTTGTATTCACTACATTAAAAAGAATGTGCATAATTTCTTTCCAGTTTGATTAACATGGTTGAACATTACATTTGGTTATCATAATATATAATAATTGTTAACATGGTAAAGGAGGATTTTTTAGAACAATTAATTCTGAATGATAAATATGTTGCTAAGTTGAAATTTTTGGTCTTTCCTAAAAATTGAAATTTGGTTGTTGCATAAAGTACTGGTTTTCTTTGTCAGAATATTTTAAAGTGGTTTCCAACAGAAAAGGTAAGTAGCTGTTCATCCAGGTTTATGACTGTGATAGGATTTCAGTTATTATCTCTAGAGATGCAACTCATGTAAAATGCAGATTTGACTAACATAATCCCAAAACTTTATGTGATTTCAAGATTGAGAAGCAACTGCATAATTAAGTATAAACTGATTCAACCTAGCAAATGCATCACAAAATGATCAAAAGAAGAAAAATATGCTGTTAATCAGATATCTGAGAAATTATAATGGCATGAAATGTGGCAATTCTTCTATAATTTGTTAGACATGCTAATGTTTTTCAAATAGGTGTCACTGTGTTCCTCTGCGGAATGGCTATTGCATTGCTTGGATCATTTTGCCATGCTCCAACTGTGATGCTTGCAAACTTTATTGCTACTCCAATAGAGTTGAGGTAATATACACTTTGTGCTGTCATCACATCTACTTTCCTTCTCGATGGTGAATCATTGTACTTTTATTTTTTTTAGTCATGTTACAATCAAGATATTTTATGAAAATATATTGTAAACAACTTCTTATGACTTTAAATTAAGTTAGAAGGGTCTCTTTTATCTTACGTTAATTTCTCATGGAAATTTAAATCTAATTGCGACCTAGGAGGACAAAGAGAGGTTCTTGTGATAAGTGAATCAAATGAAAAGATTGTCCAATTAGGAAAACCTAACAAAACTTAATGATAAACCTATTAAAAACGATTTTACTCTAGTTTTATTGAAAGTTTTGTTTTCTGTAGAGACCAACGGTGTTAATCGATCCATATAGCATCCTAGTGGAATATGGTCTAGTTGTTGCATCCTAGGAGATAAAAGTTACGAAAGGTTGGACTATATATATGGTGTAAATCATGGTAATACAGAACCATGGTTTTATTTTCAGAGAAAGGGTTCCTAATAGGAAATTCACTTGTATTAAAATTGTTCTGTAGAGATTTAATGTGTAGAGAGCCTTAAAAAAATGAAAGTGTACAA
Organism: Glycine tomentella; assembly: GCA_007407185.1. Taxonomy (NCBI): domain Eukaryota; kingdom Viridiplantae; phylum Streptophyta; class Magnoliopsida; order Fabales; family Fabaceae; genus Glycine; species Glycine tomentella. The sequence continues at coordinate 248,186 of PYAF01005725.1, forward strand.
ATGTTCTTAATTATAACCCCCATTATGTTATGTGTTGGACACATAGGTTCTCTCTGTTAGATTTCAGCTTAAAACCAATTGGCACTAAGTGAAGTTGCTCAATAGATATATAAGTTGTACCCTGAGAATTGAGGCAGGCAACATGGGACTTCCTAACACTCATTCCCAGATCAATATTTTGTTTCATAGAGCGTGTTTGGAAACACGTTGCTGATCCATGTTGAGGCAAGAAAACCATGTCAAAACATTAAAATGACGAAGAAGCAACAATATGTTGCTTCAATCCGGACTTGATGCAAATTTTTTTCAATCATGCACATAATTGATTTTTCTCTTGTTTGTACATTGATATTTGCTTCTATTTGGCATTTCAGTCTGGTTGTACCCTTTCTACGCTTTGGTGAGGTTATCTCTGGTGGATCTCATTTCCCTTTAACATCTGATGCTTTAAAGAAAGTTCTTACTGGCCAAGCTTCACGTGAAGTCTTATTAAGTGTTGCCCATGCGGTAGGTGCCATCATCCCATGATATTTTCTTGTAGATTTGTCTTAAATATAGAGATATCTACATGAAACAGACATTATTTATGTATATACAAGTGTTTTCTTATGAGCTTATTTGAATTAAGTATTAGATAATAGTTATGCACAATGGAATTGACTTTCACCACTCAAGTCTTCTTTGTGATACAAACAGAAAATCTTTCTATGCTTTATTTACCTAGTAACGCGGAAACCTTTTAAATTTCCCTTTGGCTGGGAAGGGTAGTTTCCTTGAATAGGATCTCACATTTTCTTATATGCTTGAATTACTTCAAGTTTCTAATCCTCACTAATGTCTTGCTGCTTGAATCACTTTGCTTTTAGAAGTATCCATGCTTGATAATGTCCTTTCCAAAATGTGTACTTACCGATTTTGAAAATTTCTTGTCTTTCAATCTTTTGCAGTTATTAGGGTGGCTGGTTGCATCACCATTTATTTTGGGAACTCTATACATAGTTCTTTTACCATGCTTCAAAATTCTAGTTCATAATTTCTCAAGTGTTCCTTTAAGTCCAAAGAAGCCGCTCAATCCACACTCAGAAGTAAAGCTGAAGGTAAGGGATGTTTGACAAAGTAGCAACGATATCATAGTCTCAAAATCTGCTCTGTCACAGTGATCAGTCATTGATTCATATATTCTTGCGTGGCACAAATTGTACATAATCAACAAAAACTTGTCACTGTTTATAATGCTGAGATTGACGTATCCTATTTGTAAACTACGTATTTGTAAAGCATCCTATGTGATGTGATGTTATTGCAAAAAATAGTATAATGTTATTGGCCATGGGACATTTGAAGATCATAAGGAACATGGATATCAAATTTTTCAAATAGGCTAAATTACAAGTGCCAATAATGCAGTCGATATTGTGTTGCTTTCATCAATATCTGGCATAACGTTCTTAGAATCTCAGCAGGATGCTTTGTTCATGTTCCACACAATCACTATTTTTTCGTGGAGGTTCCCAGAAGCTGCACGTTGAGAAAAATAGCTTATCAAAAAAGATAGAAAAAACATTATTTTTCAGATTCTTTTTTAAAAAAAAAAAAATATTGATCAATCGGCTTAAAATTTGAGAAGTGATTTCTTATATTAAAAATTGCTATTCTCGCAAATTTAGCTCAAACAAAGTCTTAATTTGCAGTCTGTATTGTTAGGTTCTCTCACCCGCACAGGGTTTGATTTTTTAATTTGTTTTGTTCTTTTTTCGATTTATTATTATTGAGTTTATCTATCATCGATTCTAATTAATTTGGGTTAAATGTGCTGTTGATGTTGATGTTGAAAAGAAAAAAAGAGATTTTATTTTATTCTGTTAGATTAAACTATTACAGTGCTTTGAAAGATGTTAAAGCAAAATACATATTTTTAAAAATGTTTTTTTTTTTCAGAAACAGTTCTTTTAGTATTTCTCAATGTTATTTTAATTTAACAATTTTACTTACCTGTATAATGTGTTTTGAATAATTTTACACTATATTGTTCTTTACAAATATATAAAAAGAAAAGAAAGATATATAGTTAGATCTATTAACTTATTTTTTAACATTCACTTAAAAATTCATAAAAATAGGATAAATTATAATTTTAATTCCCAAATTTTTTACTTTTATAATTTGGGAAATTTAACTTTTCGAAGACTTTCGTCCTTAAATTTTTTTATAAATTCAGTATTTTGATCGTTCTGTCCAAATCTTTTTGTTAACTGCATTTATATTAATATTTTATTTTTATTATGTTTTTTTATTAAAAATTGCCACAAATTATTTCCCTTAGTATGAAAAAAACAAGCTCCATATCCTCCAATCAACCAGAGTGAACATAAATGAATTCTTTGTCCTTCCTTCATCTATGAGAGTGTAGCATTATTTTGTTTTCTTCAAATTATGCTAGAATTTTTTTTTTAAAAAAAAAAAGTAATTTTGAGTTCAAGAAGGAAGAACCTCCTTCTCTTTCTCCCTCCCTCATTTCATTTGAATTTTTTCTGTAACTTTCCATCAAACCCAACAAATCCGCAACGCCAAAGTAATTGTCAACGCCTCGGCTCATGTTGTTGCCGAAGTGGAACCTGTACGACTCTATGATGTGCTCTTCCTACACTGTCACCAGGTTCATGACTTGGACCGCTGAATGTGGGAGAGAAAAAGGGGTTTCAACGGCGGAACTAACTCGCAGTAGCGTCAGCTACTTCCACCGTCGTTGTCTCCGGCACCGTCTAGATCTCCCATGGTGGCTAGATCTTTGGCTACGACTCAATGCCCGCTCATTTGTATCTCCATCAATGTCCCCGGTCACGCTGCTTTGGGTCGCACGGTTGAAGGGCTCGTACATACGAAACCAGAACTGAAATTTGTGTCGACAGTGTAGCGGTGTTGGTGTCGGGCATTGCAGATCTGAAACTAGATCTTCTCATGCTGGGCGACTTCTTCGCGCGGTGTTGGTGTCGTAAATCTGAAACCAGATCTGAAATTTGTGACGCTGAATGCGGTGGCTTTGCTTTGGGGGTGGGGAATGGTGGGTTGCGGTTTGAGGTTGAGATGGTGATTCAGAGGAAGAGAGTGGAGCTTCGTGTGGGAACGAGAATGAATGGTTCTGATATGTTGTCTGGATTGGGGCAATACGTATGGGTCTATTGTAGATGAATCAACGATTTAACTTTTTTAGGTTATAGTAATTTGCGGCGGCTATAAGCCGCCACAAATGTTAATCTTCTAAAAATATATCTACGCAATTTTTGGTGGTTTCTAACGGCAAATAATTATAAGTGAATTTGGACAAAAATGACCAAAATACTTGACACAAAAAAAGTTTAGCGATAAGAAGAGTCTTCAAAAAGTTAAAAATCAAAATTCGAAGTCCAAAAGCATAATTTATCCAAAAAAAATAAAAATACTTATATATATATATATATATATATATATATATATGAATTTGGTTACACCTGCTTGGCTATTTTTTTAGAAGGTATAAGTTACACCTTGAGTATATTTTAACTTACAAGAAGTTTGTAGTTACAACTTATTAACATACTCCTAAAAAATAAGTGGATATATGTTAGCAGAAGCATAGTTGGCTAACTTACTCATTCCAAAAAACTAAGTATGTATACGTTGACAAATCCCATATACTTTTGCTAATAAGGGAGCTATTATTCGTCCCTACAAAATTGTTCTAGGCCCCTTACCAGCCAAGAGCAAATATCAAAATATCTTTCCCCACCCCACACAAAATCTTAATTCCATTATTTTTGGATTTTTGGTTATACAAGGAAATCAAGATTTTGTTGAACGACAAATTATGCAGCAAACAATTTTTCTGATTTTGTAGATCAATAGATTGGAATACATTTATATCTTATGATGTTACAATGCCAAATGAATAGGAAAATATGGATAATGGAAGCTAATTCTTTTACCAACCCAACATTTTATATAGAGTCCAACATAATGATACTGATACGGGAAATGGTAATGATGAAAGTGTGGGTGGTGATGACACTGATATGCAACTCCTATGTTTGTGATATTTACCTTTACATAAGATAACATTAATTTATTCGCTAACTCCGTCTTTTGTGTAATAATGTAGCTTTTTTAAAAAGGTTAATTGTCCTTTTCCTCCTATTGTACCACAATGAAGAAGTTACTCCACATTCGAACTCGTTCATGGCAAAGGCTTTTTAGTCAACACAAAGAAACTTTCAACTCAATACAATTTCATTTCGTTAGAAAATCTCAACATGTAGTAGACCTTTCTAAGGATTGAAATATGTACTAAACATTTTGTTCATGACAAACATTGAATGTGTATCTCA